>CM066323.1:15368842-15663842 GCA_033807775.1 Saussurea involucrata
TTATTTACTTATTTTATTATGAGCGGATTAAGAAACTGCAGCCTCCATTTCCTTCACATCGTGGTGCCACGTATTTGGTAATTTCCTATAATAACCTTCTGGTCGTCTGTGCAGATATCATTGCATCAGCTGTTCTCTCCGGGAATCGAAACTTCGAGGGGCGTGTTCACGCCTTAACAAGAGCAAACTATCTTGCATCTCCCCCTTTGGTTGTTGCTTATGCCCTTGCTGGCACCGTAAGAACTTGACTTGATTTAATATTAACAATTTATTTCTTTTATAATATATCACGAGAAGATTATGAAAAAAGAGAGATGCCCCATGAAAAGAAAGATGGGTTCATAGATCATGAAGTTTAAACATCTTTGATGAATTTTTTAATGTACTTATTGCAACCCAATGTCACTTTTGTTTCCCAGGTTGATATTGATTTTGAGAAGGAACCAATTGGAGTTGGAAAAGATGGGAAGGATGTATATTTTAGGGATATCTGGCCAAGCACCGAAGAAATTGCGGACGTAAGTATTTTCCAAGTTTTTTTTTGCTGGTTGGTGGTTGCTAAATGTCTAAGAGTAAATTACATTTTTAACCCTGTGGTTTGTTGAAAATTTATATATTCGTCCTTGTGGTTTTGAAATTGTGATTTTTACCCCTATGGTTTACAATTCATTTCTATTTTAGTCCATCTTTAAAAGTACTGTTTTGGCCTCAGGGACGAAAATAAAAATGAATTGCAAACCATAGGGACAAAAATAGAAATTTTGAAACCACAGGGACAAAATCTGCAAGTTTTTACAAAACACAGGGACGGAAAACGTAATTTACTCATTGTCCAATGTTATGTTTTAAACTGGAAATATAATTGGTGCAGGTTGTTCAATCGAGTGTTCTTCCGGCGATGTTTAAGAGTACTTATGAATCCATCACCCAGGGAAATCCCATGTGGAATGACCTATCAGTCCCTGAATCTAAGCTATACTCATGGGATACAAATTCTACCTACATTCATGAGCCACCATATTTCAAAAACATGACAATGGACCCCCCTGGGGCCCACGGTGTGAAGGATGCCTATTGCTTGCTGAACTTTGGTGACAGTATCACAACGGATCACATTTCGCCCGCAGGAAGCATTCACAAGGACAGCCCGGCTGCAAAGTTTCTTCTTGAACATGGTGTTGATCGCAAGGACTTCAATTCCTATGGCAGTCGTCGAGGTAATGATGAAATTATGGCGAGGGGTACTTTTGCCAATATCCGCCTTGTCAACAAGCTCTTAAACGGGGAAGTTGGCCCAAACACGGTACATGTTCCCACAGGAGAGAAACTCTCGGTGTTTGATGCAGCATCAGTAAGTTTCCTAAATATGATTGTTTTAAAAGTCCATATTTCTATTTTAGTTTGTCCCAAAATAAGTTCACACTTTTAGAATCGTCTACTTTCCAATTCTACCCTTAATTATGGCAGGGGCAGATCCAACCCTTTTTAAAAAGTAACTTTTACCTTTCAAAGTTTTTTACCCCACACCATTTTACAGCTCCCGACCCCACTATAAATGTGATAAACCTTTTAAAATGTAATTTTTTTTATCCCACTCTTTCACAGCTCCTGTCCTGATAAAGAGGGTAATTGACTCAAATAACCATTTTAACCAACAAAATTGGTCTCCTAGCCATTTCTCTCCCATTTTTACCAAAATATGACTACTTCCGCAATATACAGGTCTGTAATTGCGGACCTAGCTCAAAAACACAAAAAATACGAATCTGACTGATTTTCTATTTTTTTGTATATCGCAGACCTGGGGCATTTTATAAGAAAAATTGATCAGATTCGTAATTTTTTGTGTGTTTTTGAGCTAAGTCCGCAATTAGGACCTATATGTTGCGGAAGTAGTGACATTTATGCAAAACCGGAAGAGAAATGGCTAGGAGACCAATTTTAATTTGTAAAATGGTTATTTGAGTCAATTTCCCCTGATAAAACCCTTTTGAAAGGTAATATTTTTTTATACCTTTCACCGAAATCCTGGATACGACACTGATTATGAGATGGAGAAATTCATTGCTCCCTTTATTATTAAGGTTAAAATTGTCATTTAGTTAATTAAAAAGTATAATAATTATATACTTCTAAAATTCAGTGTTTTTCATTATGGACATTTATTTTGGGACGGAGGGAGCAATATTGAATTATAGTGTCCAAAAAGAAGTTATATATCTAGAAATCAAGACATTGCTACGTTTTTAAGTTAAACAACCACTGTTTCTGTTTCCAGAGATACAAATCTGCTGGTGAGGATACAATTGTGTTGGCGGGATCAGAGTATGGAAGTGGAAGCTCCAGAGATTGGGCTGCCAAGGGTCCTATGTTATTGGTAACCTTATTTCCTTTGTTAAACCCTTTCAACCTTTTTTTGGCTTTGATTAATGGTTATAACAGAATACATATATATATATGTAGGGAGTTAAAGCAGTAATTGCAAAAAGCTTTGAGAGGATTCATCGCAGTAATTTGGTAGGAATGGGTATTATACCACTTTGCTTCAAAGCCGGTGAGGATGCCGACACACTACAGTTGACAGGTCATGAACGATATACCATTGACCTACCGAGCAACATTAGTGAGATCCGGCCTGGTCAAGATGTCAATGTCAGCACCGACACTGGAAAGTCGTTCACGTGTACTGTTCGCTTTGACACTGAGGTACTTCACTTCATTTGTTTCAGTCCCAATTAAATCTGTCTTTGTGGTGTCAAATTATTTGCTTAACAAGTCATTCAAGGAGGGTAAAAATGGAAACAGCAAAAAGGCTGGAAACATAAAAAACGGACGAGTATATATATTTATATTATATATACACACATAAAAATTTTGCGAGAACGCTAGATGTCTCAATATCATATATGATTACACGCCCTTAGCCCTAAGGGTGTGTTTAATCATATATGATTAAGTGTCTATACATTGTCAATGTAACATGTGTTTAATCATATATGATTAAGCTTGTGTATCATATATGATATCACACTTCTCGCCTTCTCGCAAAATGTTTAGCTTCTCGTTTGAACCTGCCCCTACACACACATATAGGCATGGGATCATGTGAGAAGTGCCATTTTTGGTGAGAAGTATGAGAAGTTCTTTTAAACCGTTGATCACTTTTAATCAAATACCCTCCCATGAATTGCGGCTTAAGAGGGAATTGATCCGGTGCATCTCGGTGCTCTCGGTGCATCTCATCCTAATGTTCGTTCATTTCTCATCCAACGGTTGATAACCACTTCTCACGCTTCTCACCAAATTTGACACTTCTCACCGGAACCCAACCCCACACATATATATACACACACACACACACACTCATATAAATATCTACACAGGGGATGGTCCATTTAGGAACCTTCAATATTTTAAGAACACATGAACCACCTATTTGTGTAGTATTCATGATAAATAACGTGATTAATATTCGTGATGTCTGTGACATATATTCAAGGATATTTATTATGGATACTACATAAAATAGGTGGTTCTCGGGTTTTAAAAATATACAAGGTTCCTAAATAAGGTGTTTTGCGGGTTTTCAAAATGTACAAGGTTCCTAAATGTCTGCCGTTCTATATATATAAGGTTCCTAAATGAACCTTTCTCTCTCTCTCTATTAGAGTTGGGTTCAAAAGAGAACGATATCTATTTAAGAAAACACTAGAACAGCCTAATCACATGTGATTTTACACTAACATCACGAACAAAATCACATGTGATTCATGCGACTTGTCCCACAACCTGAAGTCGCGGCCAAAGTCGACCGTGTGGCTTTTTTTGCCAGTTAATGTAAAATCATATGTGATTTGGCCGTTCTCTTGTTTTCTTAAATAGTTAGCATTCTCATTTGATCCTCCCTGTCTGTCTCTCTCTCTCTCTCTCTCTCTCTATATATATATATATATATATATATGATGTTTCAAATGCAACCTATCCCATTTGTACAACCAATGCAATATTAAATTAGAGATTCAAAAAAATTTCCAATTTTTTTTGCGGTTTTCATTTGAACCAGCCTGTAAAATGATGTTGATATTTTGTTTGGTTTATGGCAGGTGGAATTGGCTTATTTCAATCATGGTGGCATCCTTCCATATGTTATCAGACAACTAGCAGCACAGAAATGATGTGGCATTTGGAGAGAGGTTATGGTTAATTCAATTGTACAATTTGAAAAATAAAATGCATGATTTGTTGCATATCATATCATATCATCAAGGGAATAGAATTTTGAGAATGGCAACAATTTTTGTAATAATTAATTATCCTGCTACTATTTATTTGTTGCTGCAGGCTGATTTATTTCCTTTGATTCTTTTTATGGGGAAGACAGATGTCTCAACTCACTCCCTCATTAGTTACACACAAGATCATTTCTCTGTATATTTTTTTTGGAAGGGTGTCCTAGGCTATGCCTAGACTAATTCCATGACAAATTATGACTATAAGACATTAGCCCTGATTAAACCTCAGTGGTCACAATTGTTGAGTATGCCTGAATTAGAACCCTGAGTAGATGGGATATTCCACCACATCCGTCAGGGCCTTAACCGGTACGCCACAACCCTTGTGGTTATTTTCTTTAATTTTTGTTTGGCAAAGGCAGGGGCATTTATGGAAACCATTTAATATAAGGGCGTATTAAATACATATTTAATATTTCCTATAAACCTACAAAAACTAGATTTCATGTGTTTCATATATATATTGAACAACATATGTAAAATATAACAATTTATATATCTAAGAACAAAACGTATGAAATAATATGAACCATAACTTCAAATCAAACTGAAATTAATGATGTGTATTGATTTATATATGTTTATAAGATTTTATCTTACATGTCCTCTTAACAATACTAGAAGTCTACTTGCGCAATGCAACGCGATATATCTTGATTTTAATGTTCTACTTTATTTTAATATGTGGTTTTGAAAAAACGATCAATGTTTTTTTATAAATTTGTTTAAAGAATGACGCTTTTTAAGAAGTTCATGATTTGAGGATTTGAAAGTGGTTAGAGATAAAAATTAATTAATAAGAGTCCACGATTTAAGAATTTGAAGGTTGTTAGAGATAAATATTAATCAAATAATTAACATTAAAATCAGTATATAAAGCTTCATTGGTTGTTTTTAAGAGATCTTAAGTAATTAACATTAAATAGCGGTACATGAAGCTTTAGGGGCTTTAAGGGTTGTTTTTAAAAGTTTTTCATAAATACTTTATAATATATAACAATAACAATATTATGTTTGTCATAACATGTCACGGGATGGGCTAGTGGGTGCGGTTACCCTTTGTTTTACAAAATCTTTTCCCTTCATAACAAAAATTATAATCACACCGTAGATTTTGTACCTCGTTCCTTGATTTTTTAGCACCGCTATTGCGCATATGTTTACGATTCAAGTTTTTGTTTTTTTTGAAGTATATAATATTTATATACGGCAAATGCAACAATTAAAGTCACACACTCTGCTCACCTTTGGTGAGGTTTGAACCCCTGACCTCCTAGGAGGAAAGAGACTCAGATACCGCTAGGCTAAATGCTCTGTTTACGATTCAAGTTGGAAAACTATTTCGGGCACCTAACTTATGAAGTGTTATGAAACAAGATGTGTGATATTCAATTCATAATTGTGAATCTTCTAGTAGGTCTTTAATAACAAGTTCTCAATGACTTTTGTACGGTCGTTTTTGTTTATTGAAGGTTATTAAATTTATATATTGATTTGACCTTGAGACGTCATAAATAATTGAGATAGACTTTGTGTGTTTCTTGTAGGTCTCATAATCAGGGCCGGTCCTAGGCTTTTTTATACCGGTGCGAAAATTTAAAAAGAAGAAGCCTCTATACCTATTTTTAAATGCAGATGAAACGACGAAACGTATGTTTTTTTATTTGGAACCTAGACAAGCTAGGTGGTACATACCCACACCGAATTTTGTTAATTATATATATATATTTTTTTCCGATACAGAGGGGGGCGACCCCTCCGAACAAGAAAAAAAAGACAATTTTTGATTTTTTAAGTTTTTTGACAGGAAAAGAAAACCAAGGTAGCACACGGGTGGAAGCTAAACCGAAGCAACCACCAGAAAGGAGCAGAGTTCAGAGCAACAAAGAGAAGAAGAGAAGAGGGAGAGAAGGGAGGGAAACCAACCACTAGGGAAGGTTCCAGACATGCCTAGCATGAGTGACATGATGTGCAACCTACACTCCAACTGTGCTGATGCAGTTATGTGCATTGCAAATTTCAATATTCAATATGCTAGACTCATTATCAAAAGACAAAAACCCTTAGCCTAGTAATCCACATGACCACATAACTTTATAATAATCAATTGCAATTTTAGATTTTCTTTTTTTCCAAAAAGAATTAAAGATTCATAAATCTATTTCGTACATGCGACTTGGTAGTAGATTGAGAATTTTAAGTGAGGACATGATGAATCTCAATATCTCATTGAACTCTAAACCAATATCCACTCCCGAATCTGAAGAAATACAAATCAAAATAGGGCTGATGATTATTTATTAGATGAAGATTTGATAATCGGTGAACGATTGAGATTTCGGAGTTGTCTGAATCTCTGAATTCTATATCTGTATATATAGTGGGCAATGGACGTCGTGGGATAGGGCAAGGATTTGGCCATTCGGGATTTCCATCTTCGATTACTTGAATCTAGCTTCATGACCGTCAATCGGCTAGAATGGAACGCTGCCTTGGAAATCGGAAGAGTCGAACTTTGAAAAACAATAGAAATCATATTTAGTTGTTGGAATGTTGGCATTCACCGGTTCACGATGCGCATGCAATATCCATCACTAAGAGCCAAGTAGCCCAATTCTCAAATTACTAAACCCAAAACTAGTAATAGATGAAAACTTGATGCCCCTTGAGCTTTGATGTCTTGTGCGGTCGCATGTGGCCAGGGTCGGGCTGCCCACAATTGTCAAAAGTCTTTACGGCTTAAACTTGACCTAGAATAAAATGTTATGATTCTTACCAAACCAGATGAAAACATTTTAAGTTTAATTTCTGAAAATGTGTTCCAGAAATTCAGAATCACAAATAGACAGATTTAACCCCCTGCATATTTGCAAAATAGACGATTTCTTAAAAGAAATCAAGAACCATTGACTTATTTCTTAATAATAGTGATGATGTGAAGAGTATTTGAACCATAAATTATTCTTTTATGTTTTTACGTTTGTAAATTTAAAATCGAAACAGTCGTGGTGTATCCAATAACAAACAAACGAATAAGACATAACAAATTCAGGCTAAGGCTTAATGAGATGTAGTGGAAAACATATGTTCTCCGGGTTCGAATCCACACGTTGCGAAAATTGTTATAACCATGGAGATTCACCTGCGATGAGTCCAGACTATTCATGGTCGCGCTTGGGATTAGTGGGTGCGCATAAGGTGTCACGGATACCCACAAAAAAAACTACGGCGAGTCGGCAACATTTAGTGATATAAAATATATGATTCAAACTTAAGAGCATCTTTAATGGAAGGTTCTTATAAGCAAAAAAAAATGTAGATTCTTACAAGAACTACCACATTCTTGGAGTTCTTTTACAAGAACCTTGGTTATTACATTGAACTTGGTATGAAATAATATTTTAATAGTTATTTTTATTTTTTAAAACATTTTAATAGTTTTTTATATAATTATTGATGTTGAGAAATACATGTGACCCACAAAAGGGGTTATTATAACAATTATTATTGTGGAGGTATATATTATTTTATGAGTTGGAAATAATATAACAAGAAAAGAGTATCATTAAAAATACTCTAATACGTTATATTTTAATTATTTATACCTAACCTAAAATTTTGAATTTTTTTCCCAATAAATAAATAGCAAATGCAATAAGCCCTAAAACGAGGATTCATCAAGAAGTCCAAAAACCACCACTAGAAGCAACCTTTTTTGTTGGAAATTTTGGAGTTTATATGATCATGTAGTGAAGAAGGTTCCTCTTTTATTGGGTTTTTTGTTTTTGTTTTTAGTTTTGTGCTAAACAAACAAAGCAAATTGCATAAAACCCCTTCTACTATTACATTTTTGCAAAACCGGTAATGATCCGTCAATGACCGTAGAACGACTTTTGAATGTGAATGTGTGCTTCAAGAACAAGCAACACCGAGCAAGTTAGTAATTAAAAAACTAGAAAGAAACAAGAACATTCAGTATGCAAATGCCAAAGAGTAACTGCTAATTGTTGTATGTTCCTTCTGATTGCGATGGCTTTTTGTATGGTTTATACTTTGCTCATTCTATGTGCAACATGCTTTTTAAAGAGCGTGGGTCGACATATGCTCACATGATGACAAGAGACAACGATATGGGAACAATGGTTGATGTAAATTTTCTAGTAAATCAACCATTTAAATGAAAAAGGGTTAAACATTATAATGATTAGTGAAAATGGATAGATTAGTAATTGATTCCTGTTAAACATTTTAGAATAAGTGTTTTCTTTAATTAGTTAAAAACAAAAAATAACCCAAGAGAAATATATATATATATATATATATATATTTTAAATATTTAAATGCTAAGTGGACTCATCGGTACTCAATCATAGAATCAAATGAAAATCTTCGGCAGAAATGGCGGCATACGCATCTCACGTGACCATCCAACTGATTGACCTTCCGTGTGAATCAAACAAGAATTCGCCATTCACTACATGGACTCCAAAACTCCTCCCTCACCCACTCTCGTTTTCACACGCTTACCATAGGATTGGGTTCTGATAAGAAGTGACAAATGGTTATCAACCGTTGGATTATAAATGTAGATGAAATGCACCGGATCAATTCTTTTTAAACCGCAATTCATGGGAGGGTATTTGATTAAAAGTGTTCTATGGAATAAAAGTACTTCTCACACTTCTCACATGAAATGACATTTCTCTCACACACACACATATATATATATATATATATGATCATTTGAGATCATTTGAAAAATGTTATTTTTGATGAGAAGTATTTTTAAACCGTTTAATCAAATACCCTTCTCACGTTTCTCACCAAACTTGACATTTCTCACCAGAACCCAACCCTACGTGTGTGTGTATATATATATATATATTGTATCAGATATTGGAGTCGTTCGTGAAAACAATCTGTTTCATTGAGGTAGAGGGAAAGTCTGCATCCTATATTGAAATTGCAAGCTGGGATTTCCCTTTTCATTGTCAGAATGGTGGTGGGTGGTCAATTTCTCAAATTCACATTGCTGCTGCTGCTGCTTTTCTGTAAGTAAATATTTGACATTCATCTCTCACAAATTATAAATGAGCTATAATTAATTGTGTTTCTGATACATACATATATATATATATATATATATATATGTTGTTTGTATATATATGTATGGTTGTGCAGGTATATCTGAATCAGATACCAGCCCTTTCCAGATACAATTAAACATGAAACAAGCTCAATCACCTGCTGCTCCTTTGGATCTTCTTCCATTCATGCCATTCACCAACCTTACCCTGCCAGATTTGTCAGGTATATATCTATAGAGGGAGGTTCAGGAGAAAACCTCAAATAAATGAAAAACTAAAGAACACATTATCGACCGTTAGATTAGATGATCTGATGGATGTGATTAAGGAGGCGGTTACAACAATATTAATTCAATTAAAAAACATCACCCCTCTATTTTTTATTCGAAAAAGACGAAAAATAAACAAATTTCGAACGAAATAAATTACACCAAATAAACGACTATATTTTTCTCGTTAATTTGACATCCATATTGATATACTTTTTCATCCGTTTTTTCGTGGTTTTCTGGTTTTTCATTTATTTAGGGTTTTCTCCTGAACCTGACCCTATATCTATATACCTCTATGTATAATTCTTTCGCTCGCCTACCTCACTATTTGTCAATCCTACTCGGTCTATGTACCAAACACACCCTAATTGGGTCCCACGTCAACTAAGCACATACCCATAAAAACCAATATAAATTTCTTTCACTTTTTTTTTCTTCTATCGGAGGGTGTATGATTTAAGGTATTGTTTCACGTATGTTTGTCTTCATATTTGAAAAAGTTATGTTTGAAACTTTTTTCTTTGGTTCAGTCAATGAAACAAATATATCTGAAACAATACCTTAAATCCTAACCTTCCTTTTTTATGGTTTTCATTTGATCCTCTCCAACAAGCACATATATATGTAAGGGTAGGTTCCATTAGAAACCTAAAATTGATTAGGAACCCGAGAACCATCCATAGCACGACACATGGCTAATTAAATATGGACGTGTTATTCATCATGAATGTTGTAACATATTAACAGTTCTTACCTTTAGGAAAGTGTCCGCTGAACTTCTCAAATGCCGAAAGTATACTGGCCACAACAGCCATAGATTGCTGGAGTTCATTAGCTCCATATCTAGCCAATGCCATCTGTTGTCCTCAGCTAGATGCCGCAATCAACATCCTTATCGGCCAATCAAGTTTCTCTTCTCGGACTCTTGCCGTTGCCCACCTTCATGCCAACGACTGCGTCTCAGATATAGCACAAGTTTTGATCGCTCGTGGTTCCAATAACAACCTTCTCAATATATGCTCAATATACCCATCACAACTCACCCAAAATTCTTGCCCTATTGTTGATGTTTCCGATATTGAAAACACTGTGAACGTTTCTACGATTCTTGAATCTTGTGAAAGGATTGATCCGGTGAAAGAGTGCCGCCATAAAGTTTGTCAGAACGCAATCACGGCTGCTGCTGTAAAGATTGCTTCAACGAATTACAGTATGCCGGATGTGGTTGGAGATGATCCTCTATCGCGTGTTCGTGTGGCGGTGATTGATGATTGTAGGAAGATTGTTCTTCGATCGCTGGCAAGTAGACTCGATCCCGCTGATGGAAATAAAGTTTTACGGCGAATTTCTAGTTGCGAGATCAACAAAGGTAGTGATAATGTCTTGAATATACGAAAATTCATTTGTTTCGGTTAGAGTCGTACATCGGCTAAACTTGGAATAATTCTTTTATACACACACACACGAAGGATCGTGTGAGAATAGGAGTTAAAGCGAGAAGCGTAAGAAGGAATCTGGACCCTTGATCACTTTTAATCTCACCCCCACTCCATGAATGCGCTTATCACGTGAATGTTGATCTTCAATTAGGATTGATCCAAGGGTGGAGATGCTTATCACGTGATGTTGATCTTCAGTTAGGATAGATCCAAGGGTGGAGATCCATTCTTACACTTCTCACCATAACTTCCATTCTCATCGGAACGCAACCCTATATTATATATATAGAGAGAGGGAGGTTCAAAGAAAAACCCAAAAAAATGAAAACTGATGGAACATCTTGGTAACCGATCATCTGGACGATATCTACATGTCTATACAAGTAATTTGTAACATGCACGTGCATGAAAACCAAAAAACAACTCCAATTTCTTGTATGTACACGTGCATACCTTACAAACCAATGTGCATATATATATATGCATACGTGCAAGAATATACATATAATGGACATACATTCATATGGGATAATGCATATCAGATTATGAATACATTGTTCACATATGCACATTGGTTTATAAGGGGTGCAACAAATACATGGTTTGTATTTGATTTGTATAATATATATAGGGAGGAACAAACGAGAACAATACATATTTAAAAGAACAAGAGAACCAACAAAATCACATATGATTTTACATTAATGGCCTAAAAAAAGCCACGTGGGCGACTTTTGGAACCTCTATTCTTTCTTTAAAGGCTCTTTTGGAGAAATTTGGGTGTTCTACATATTCTCACATGGTATAGAGCTAATATCTACCATCTCAGACCATCTCCAATGAACTCTCTATTTTACTCTCTATATCCTCTCCAATGAACTCTCTATTTTACTCTCTAAAATAGAGAATTGAATAGTAACTCTCTATATATAGAGAGAGTTACTATTCACTATTCTCTATTTTTTTCTAACTTTTGATAATTACAAAATGACCTTTCTATATTTTAGATTCTTGTATTTTTATTTTATTTGTTGTCTAATACCAAATTTAATAAACTAGAATTATATTTATCTGTAAGTTTTAAATTAATTTAAATTTATCCAACTAATAAATATAAGGGTGTTGTGAAAATAAAAAAATATAAGGATGCAATTTTCAAAGTTAATAAATATATAAAGGTATTATTGAAAATATATGTAATCAAAATAAAAAAGAATATACTTGGAATATTCTCTTTTAGAGAGTAAAATAGAGAAATACATTGGAGATGCAATCATAGATCTTTGGTTGTAGTTGTATAAAGTAACAAGTAACAACTAGCTGATAATCTAGATGACAATATAAAATGAACTTAAAATGGCGTATTGAAAACATAATTTGAAAAAAAAACAAAGAGCATAGTTGGAAGAAAGCTTCTCAAGCTTATTGAAAATTAGCCATACATGGGGTTTTAACAAAGTGGTTCACTTCTTGGTCCAGTTTGTCCGCTCGTCTTTCCTGACCTTAAAAATGTTACGAAAGAATGCGGAGATACGATTAGTAACGAGACAGCTTGTTGTGATGCTATGGAGAAGTACATTACTCGGTTGCAAGTACAAAGCTTCGTTACAAACTTGCAAGCCTTCAACTGTGCTTCTTCGCTTGCTGCAAATTTGCGAAAAGCTAACGTCTCCAGCAACGTATACAAAATTTGTGGTGTAAAACTCAAAGATTTCTCCCTACAAGGTTAGTGTTCCTTGTACCTCCCAAGATTTCTTGGTTTTCCGGCATCTCTAGACCGATCTAACAAAGTTATAGGTGGTCTAATGGCGTTTTGATGTTATCGGACTTGGAACTGCATGCTTGCTATACAACAGTTGGATCACAAGGTACGGAATCCCGACATAATCAAGTCAAAACTAGGTGCCAAAACTATTTGAATGGCAAATTAGCTTAAAGCTAGCTGTTGGTTGATAAGCTAGTTGTTAGCTGATAAACTAGTCATGTTTGGTAGGAATTAGTTGATGAGTTAGATGACAAATTTAAAATGACCTAGAAAGAACATGTTGTACAATTAATTGAAAAATATAGTGGAATACTTGGAAGAATTTTTTTTGGAAAAAAGCCCCTAGAGCTTATTGAAACACTACTTGAAGTAGCCCTTTTCAAAAAGCTAGCGTATGGCTAACTAAATGGGCTTTTTCAATAAGCTCTAAAAAATAATCTAGCTTATGGTTCAAACGTGGCCTGAACTTGTTCAATCTTTTTGCCGTAGACTCTGGCTGCCTCTTCCCAAGCTTGCCCTTTGACGTTACATATGACCAAAGTTCGGGAATCGTCTTCAAATGTGACCTTAACGACAACGTTCCAGCGCCATGGCCTTCTTCTTACGCTTATTCTCCACCTCCATCATCTAATATAAGTGTATCTGGTATTTAGCATTTCTTTCATCAACCTAACCTTTATATAAGCTTTTTTACAGAATGTTTTTTAGAGATTTGGATTTCGTGCATGGATTTAGAATCATTGGTGTGTTTGGTTTGTAGTATTTGGAATGAAATTGAATTTCAATTTTTATAGATAATTTTATAAAAACAAATTATAAATAATTAAATTACCTTTTATTAACTGGTTCTTACTAAACGTACGGTTTTAACATATTTTAAAGCATTATTACTAACAAATCATATGAAATCCCATCGGATTTCTAAATCCAATATTTGCGGGATTTCAATTCCAGACTTTCCAATAAACCAAACGCAGGCTTCGAATCCAGTTCCAAATTCAACTTAAACCAAACTAGTCCTAATATTATTTCTATGGTTTATGCAAATTACAGGCACAGATCTTCCAGCACTTCCCAAAGCAACATCTGATCATAGTGGTGAGCTTATTTCTTCATTATTGATGAAGTAATTTTTTTTTTTTAAATATTAATTCTTGAAATACCAATTTCAAAAGGGCTGCAGAGTACTCTGTTCATTTCAACTTTGTTGGTGCTCAACTGGTTCATTTGATTCTGATAACCATAGTTCCAAGATGGCAACATACAGTTAGAAGCAGCTGCAAAACCTTATTTGATCATATGATTTTTGGTTCGTATAACGTTCATGGTAATATATAACAACGACAGAATGTATAAAAGATGTATTTCGATTGTATTGTGTATGAGGATTTGTGTTTTAAGGTTAAGAAATCATTTAAGATTGTGATCTATCACATGTTTTGTTACTCGTGATAGAAAATTACAGCCTAAATAATTTTCAAACGTATGAAAATTTGATACATGCTTTTCCTAGCTTAAAAACAAAAACTATTTAACATTCTATCCTAGTTCCTCCAATGGTTTTCTGTCTTGCCCTCACCAACCAAAAAACCAAAGAAAATACTTCAAAATCAAACAAAAAACCAATAAATTCTCTTGAAATCAATCAAAAAATCGAAAAAGTTCCTCGAAATCAACCGAAAGACTTCAAAATCTCTCAAAACGGTATAATTAGGCTAAAAACGCATCGAACAACTTGGCGGACCTTTAAACTACTTTAAAGGTGTCCCCAGTCCCCACTATGCAAAAATCCTGGATCCGCCACTGAAGAGAAACTACGTTTGTTGGAACTTCTCTTATCTTTTCAAGGGCTCTTTTACTGTAATTTAACAGAGGGTTTAACTACTTTTACATAGTATCAGGTGGCGTTTGGTTCGCTGAATGTGATGGAATCTGATGGAATTAGAATGTTGAATTCCTTTGATCAGATTCCATTCCTTGTTTGGTTCAATCTTTTTGATTGATGAAATCTTTGAATTCCATCATATTTCATGGATAAAGGAATTTAACATTCCTTCACAATACCTTAGGATTTTGATGGAATGGAATTTTGTATTTTCAAAATCCCAAATATATCCTTCAACACAAATAATTTAATTAATTAAATTTAATACATTTGTTTTTCATTATTTTTATTTTATTTAACTTTATTTAATATTTTTTTGAGGTATAATTTTTTTGAATATTTAATATTTATTTTATTTTATTTATTCATTTTATTCATTATTTATTTTAATTATTTAATTATTTTATTTTTTCAAAGTATTTTTAGTTTTATAGAAATTAAATTTTTCAGAAAATGACATTTTGGTCATTTATTAATATTTCATTCCAATTTCAAAGCTACATTCTATAAACCAAACAGACATATTGCAAATTTTTAATAGATTTCATTCCAATGTCTGCCAACCAAACAGGTGGTCAAACCTCAAAACATTCCATTCCAATTCCTTCAAAATCAAATTTCTTTGACAGATTCCATTCAATCCAAAAACAATTTGTGAACCAAACGCCACCTCAGAATTAAAAGTTTATTACCCTATGTACTTGGACAATTTGTACTAGTCTATCCCCTTTAAAACAATATGTGCCCTTCTAACATATGGAGGAGTGTTAGTCCTACAAGCATCATATATGTATCACTTAAGAAATCCATAAGAAATTATTGTGATAGATGATCTTAGTCGTTAATTTCAACAAATTTTAAAAATATAATTTGTATCGAAGTCTTTTTATTTTAAAAAACATATGTTACAAGACAAGTCAAATTTTACCTATCATCTAAGAAATGAACAATAAATTATATACGGTTTTCAAACATATAGAATAAGAATCGGATACTTTTTTAAACTTAATATATTCTTAAATAATAAATAAATAAATAAATAAAGGAATCATGAACATGTTTCCCTTACTTCTATATATTCATTGGTCTCAATAGGGGTAAATATAGTACAATATTTTTTTTTTTCAAAATATCGTGTACCAACCAATTATAATTGGTACGCAAAAATTTATACCATGTACCAATCAACTAATTGGTACCAACTTTTTTCGGTTGATACAGTTTTGTACCAACATCTTAAAAGTTTACAAACCTATTATCCAAAGAATGTTGTCCGTAAGACTTTTATTAGTAAAACCAATAAAATGTCTGAGTTGAGGCCTTTAAGTTTGAGGGTCGAGTAAAACTTTTAATTGTTTACTGTGAATTGTAAAATAATGAAATGTTAATCTACTAAATAATTAAAGAACAATTCGGGCATCTCATCTTTCAATGCATAAATAATACATTAATAATCAAATATGTTTCATTTTATTGATTTGTTATTCAATAAATAATTAAAAATAATATTTATATATATATAAGTCGGTACGATATGATACAATCATGTTAGACGATTTTTAATATCACATACCAACCAGATCTATGATATCTGGTACCAATTGAAATTGATGACATTGATTGGTTTGTTTGACAGTGGACCATCTAGTGACATTATTCTAATCCAGCCATCAAATTCAAACCCCACCTTCACCTGTTCCACAGCATTGCCATTACTTTCTCATGATGACTCACCCTATGCACTAAAACCCCACTATTCTCCCATTAATACACCTCGAGACTTCCAAATTTAGGGCCTCAGTCATTCAAGTTCATTCATGTCTATTTCGGCTAAACATCACCATAACTCCAAAAAGTAGCAAAGGTTTTTCGACAATGGAGTCCACTTTAGGGTTATTATTAATCCTCTTCATATCACTGATTCTTAACACCTATGCTTACTCCAAAAGACCTGCTGTTGTAAATGCTGGAGCTATTTTTTCGTTTGATTCAGTCATCGGTAAGGCGGCGAAGGCAGCCATGGAAACTGCTGTATCTGATGTGAATAAGGATTCAAGGATTCTCAATGGTACCGAGATGAAGTTATTTATGGAGGATACTAATTGCAGTGTTTTCAAGGGTTCAATTAGAGGTATATATGTTTTTCGATATCAAACTGCTATGTGATTTTAGTTATTCGATATGAATTCAATCTGGAATAATTGTAGAACAATTGTTTGGTGGTTTCCACATGCTAAGTTGCTTTTTCCATTATTTTAAACAAGGCACTCAAAGAACATCGAATTTGCGATGGTATTAAAGTGAATAATAACCTTTTACTTTTATTATTAGCTTGATTTTCAATCGAGATTTGAAAGCCTTGATGTGGCCATGTGAGTAATTTGAATAGCTTGTTAATAGGGTTAGAGTTTATGCTGAGCATGTTTAATTTCATAGGGTTTAGGGGAAAACTGAGTAACATCCGGTAGCCTTTCATATGTAGGATATGCACTTGTGCATACAAGTAATTTGTAACATGCACCAATGTATAAAAACAAAAAAAAAGTAAATATTACTTGTAAGCACAAGTGCATACCGTCCGGATGAAGGGCTACCGGGGGTGTTCCTCAATTTACCAATTTTTTGAGGTTTTCTCTTGAACCTCCCTCTTCTATTATAATATATCAGTTAGCTCGTGGTTTCGCATCATTAACAACTTGATGCTACCGAGTAAAGTTTCTTGAAATGATTTTATCAGCATTTCAGATGCTCGAGAGAGACGTGGTGGCAATAATCGGGCCACAATCATCCACTGTATCTCATATGGTATCTCAGATCTCAAATGGTCTACAAGTCCCTATAATTTCCTACGCTGCAACGGACCCCACTTTATCTTCGCTCCAATTCCCTTACTTCTTTCGAACCACACAAAGTGACTCGTACCAAATGGCAGCCATGGCTAATTTAATCGACTTTTACGGCTGGAAAGAAGTAATCGCCATATACGTGGATGATGAGTATGGGAGAAACGGGGTGTTTTCTTTAGACGATGAAGTGGAGAAAAGAATGTCAAAAATTTCTTATAAGTTACCTTTACCCACCAATTTTAATCTTAACGATATAACCGATGTGCTTAATAAATCAATCCCGTATGGCCCTCGTGTCTATATCATCCACATTCATCCTGATCCCGCTCTTAAAATCTTCGAAGTAGCCAATAAGCTCAATATGATGACTGATGATTATGTCTGGCTAGCAACAGATTGGCTTTGCACCACTTTATCTTCTTTAAGTAATCAGTCGTCTTTTGGAATCATCGAAGGCGTTGTTGGTTTTTGTCAGCATACTCCACAAACATCACGAAAAAAGAACTTCGGATCAAATGTCTACGGATTATACGCTTATGATGCTGTGTGGGCCGTAGCACACACGATCGATACGTTTCTTAATCAAGAAAATAATATAACGTTTTCATTTGTGGGTTCGCAGTTTGGGAAACTCAAGATTTTTGATGGTGGGAAACAGTTTGTCAAGATATTATCGGAGTCAAATTTCAAGGGTTTGACTGGTCCGATTCAGTTCAACGCAGATAGAAACTTGGTTCCGCGTGGCTACGAAGTTTTTAGTATCGCCAAATTAGCGATTCACAATGTTGGTTATTGGTCAAACCATTCGGGTCTTTCTATTGTGCCACCTGAATCTATTAAAGTGAATAAAAGTAAGTCTTCCCCTTTAAACGAGAACCTTGGTGTGATTACTTGGCCTGGTGGAAAAACGGATCGGCCACGTGGATGGGTTATTGGGGACAAAGAACGGCCGTTAAGAATTGGAGTACCAAAACGGGCTAGTTTTGTTGAATTTGCAACGGAATTAAGTAATCATACGATACAAGGATATTGTATTGACGTGTTTATGGAAGCACTTAAGTTGGTTCCTTATGATCTTCCTTATAGATTTGTGCCGTTTGGAGATGGTCTGTCTAACCCGAGTTACGATGACCTTGTAAGGTTCGTTGCAGATGATGTAAGTAACGATTAGTGAAATCCTGTGTTTGTTGTAATTTTGTAAATCGATTGTGTCCCATCTACTATCTTTTGGGGTAGATAACAAGTTTGCATACGCAACAACCCTAAAAAAGGAAAAAAACTGAGGAACACCCTGGTAACAGTTCGTCTGGACGGTATGCACATGGGCATACAAGTAATAGGTAACATGCATGTGTGCATATGCATAATGCACATGGGCATAAAAACCAAAAAACAACTCCAAGTACTTGTATACCGTCCAGATGAACGGTTATAAGGCTGTTCCTCAGTTTTTTATTTTTTTGGGGTTTTCCTCTGAACCTCCTTCGAACCTCCCTATATATATAGGACCTATTGAGGCAATTATAGATTCTGGGAGGCAATTCTGATAATTGGTCAATGAAAATCATTTTGAATGCGATTTTGTAGGATTAATTTGTGGTTGGTTTACAGGTTTTTGATGGGGCAGTTGGAGATATTGCGATAGTGACAAATAGAACGAAGATTGTAGATTACACGCAGCCTTATGCGACGACTGGGCTGGTGATAGTGGTTCCTATAAACAATTCAAAAGCGAGTACTTGGGTATTTCTTAGACCGTTTACTATAGAAATGTGGTGCGTCACTGCAGCCGCTTTTGTATTGATTGCACTCGTTATGTGGCTTCTTGAGCATCGTGTTAACGATGATTTCAGGGGTCCGCTAAAGAGACAGCTTGTCACCATTTTCTTGTAAGTTTTTTTTTTCTTTTTTATGCGTAATTCATCTATTAAGCTCATTAGCTCAATAATGTCACACACATACATATATAGTCTGTTTGTTAACATAAAGCTTATAAGCCATTTCCCAAAAAATCAAAGTATGCTGACCTATAAGTTTTTTTATCTTTCAGGTTCAGCTTTTCGACTCTTTTCAAGAGAAATCGTAAGCACCTCTTTAGATGTTGGAAATCTTTTACTTCCCTCCGTCCCAAAATAAATTCCCACGATGAAAAATGCACATAGTTTTAGAAATGTGTAATTACTACACTTTTTAATCAACTAAATGACAGTTATACCCTTAATAATCGCAGAGGAAGATACGGTTAGCCCGCTTGGACGAATGGTGATGGTGGTATGGCTTTTCCTATTAATGGTGATCACGTCAAGCTACACTGCAAGCTTGACGTCCATTCTCACCGTGGAGCAGCTTTCGTCACCCATTACGGGAATCGATAGCTTAGTCTCGAGTCATCTGCCAATCGGCTACCAAGTTGGATCATTTGCATATACTTATTTGGCTGAAAATCTTTACGTGCCTCGATCAAGACTCAAGCCTCTCGGGTCACCAGAGGCTTACGATAGAGCGTTACGGTCAGGGCCACATAACGGAGGGGTGGCAGCCATTGTCGATGAACTTACTTATGTCGAGTTGTTTCTTTCAGAATATGCTGATTACGGGATCGTTGGTCAACCGTTCACTAGAAGCGGATGGGGATTCGTAAGTATCTTTTCTATGTACTTAGGGGCCGTTTGGTTCGCGGAATGCGATGGAATTTGATGGAATTGGAATGATAAATTCCTTTGACCAAATTCCAATTGCTTTGTTTGGTTCACTTCTTGAAATGGATGGAAACCTTTTAAATTCCATTGAATTCTACAAATCAATGAATTCATCGTTCCTTGGCATAATGGAAGGAATTGAATTCCTACCAATCAAACGTGTGGTCAAATTCCCTCAAATTTCATTCCAATTCCTTCAAAGTCAAATTCGTTCGATGGATTCCAATTCCATCAAATTCCATTCCGCGAACCAAAAGCCCCCTTAAGGGTGTGTTTGGTTCATGGATTTTGAAGGAACCGGAAGGAATTGGAATTGGAATGGATAATTCTTTTGACCAAATTCCAAATTGGAAGGAATTGGAATGGAATCCTTTGAATTCCACAATTTAAGGAATTCATCATTCCTTGGCTTAAGTGAATGAATTGAATTCCTACCAATCAAAATGCATGGTCAAATTCCATCAAATTTCATTTCAATGACTTCAAAGTCAAATTCTTTCAATGGATTCCAATTCCATCAAATTTCATTCCGCCAACCAAGCGCCTCCTTAGGGATTGTTTGGTTCATGGATTTTGAAGGAATTGGAATGAATAATATTCCTTTGAGCAAATTCCAAATACTATGTTTGTTTCACATAATAAAAATGATGGAATCCTTTGAATTTCATTGAATTCCACAATTTGAGGAATTCATCATTCCTACCAACCAAACGCGTGGTCAAATTCCATTCTAATTCCTTCAAAGTTAAATTCCTTCTATGGATTCCAATTCCATCAAATTCAATTCTGCGAACCCAATGCCCCCTTTAGATTCTCAAAAAATGGATAATACTCTGAACCAATAAATTCATGTAATTTAAAAAATGGCAGGCTTTCAAGAGAGACTCTCCTCTTGCGACCACGCTCTCCTTATCGATCCTGCAACTTGCCGAAAATGGAAAGCTTCAAGAAATTCACGATAAGTGGTTCTGTAAAAACGGGTGTTTGAATGTTTTGGGCCGTGATTCCGAGCCTAATCAGCTGCATATGAGCAGTTTCTGGGGTTTATACATAATCTGTGCTGTGTTCTCGTTAACGGCATTGGTTTTGTTTCTGCTGCAAACCGTTAGTCAGTATATTTATTTCAAACGGCAGCAGATGACGGTGGAACCGTGTTCGCCTTCATCGTCGTCGAGCAGGGGCTGTTACGGGTTTTTGTTTAACTTTTGCAATTTTATTGATGAAAAGGAAGAAGCTATCAAGAATATGTTCAAGAAAGATGATGATCCTGAAGCTTCTCATGCTGTTTAATCTGATTCAGTATATACTGGATTTGTAGGTAAATATTGTATACTAGTTTGTAATATTTTATTTAATAGAAAATTAATATAACCTCTTAATGGAAAATCTTAAGTTCGTTTGGTTGAATATGAGTTTTTAGCTTAAATAACTAGTTAAAAAACGCGAAAAAATGTTGATATTGGAATAGGACCGGTGGTGGACTTAGGGGCCGTTTACAAAACGCTTACTCAGGTAAGTGGTTACTAAGTCATATTAGCTTATCGGATGAATATGGCAAGGGCCAAGAATCTTACCCGGTAAGAGCGGAAACAATGACCGAGAGTCGAAAGCAAGGACTGAGAGTCTTACCCGGTAAGTGAGTGCGACGATTCTTACCACGGTTAGCGCTTACTGTAACGACCCGGACCTTATTCGAAATGTTTTAAGTGTTGGATTGAGTTTTAAATAAAAGAAGAAGTTGAGGGGCTAATTGGTATTTAAGGGTGGAGTATATAAAGGCACAAAACCCTATGTGAACCTTCTAATCCCTGATTGTTGTTGTTGTTTGGCGGCTGAGAATTGATACTAGAGAGAAAGAGGAAGTTTTCTTGGAGCTCAAGATCAAAGGGAAGGAGAAGGTTCCCAAGTAGCAATTTAGAAGAAAGGGTGTGTTGAGGATTCGATTTCTTCAAGGAACTGTCAGGTAAATTCGAATCTACAATCCTTATTAAGTTAATCTGCTGATTGTTGGACCTTTGTATGGTTTTTATGGCTAAAGTTAATGTTAAGACCCTTAGAGTAGATTTGTTCACCTTCAATCGCGTTTAATTGGTAAAGTTTGTGGAGAATTGGTTAAAGAACATTAGGGTAGCTATCTATCGCGTTATCTTGCTGTTTTCGGGGTGTTTAACAAGATTTCAACCCATAAAGTTCTTCCAGCACTCGTCCGGAAACCTCCAAGTATGAAGGTGTCCGGGTGAGTGTCCGGGAAACTTCTTAGCCGAGTTGTAGAAGGTGTCCGGACATAGTGTTGTCCGGAAAGTTTGTGCCGTCCGGATAAGTTAGCCGTCCGGATAAGTTAGTCGTCTGGATAAGGGTTGTTGTCCGGGTACTTAGCGGTATCCGGAAAAGTGAGGTTATCCGGTAACCTGTCAGGAAAAGAGTAGAGTAGCAAGTAAGAAGTGTCCGGATAGTTTTAGTCAGCTTATGAATCTGTCCCTCGTTCAGGTAGACATTTTGAAGTAAAGAGCGGAGTAGGGAAAAGCAAACGAACGTACCAGGTGAGTTTTCTAAAGTAAAATGTGTGGCTTTTAAAGTGTTTTCAAAATGTGTTTTGAATATCGAGAATTGTCATGCTTTATTTATTATGCTTTAATTGCATGAAAGATGTTTAAAGTTTTATATGAGATGTATGCATACATTGTGTAGACGTAAATTGGCTAAGTCGGGGGAGGTTCCGCCAGTACTCACGTCGGGGGGAGGTTCCGTTTATGCCATGGGAATGAGTCCCAGTAAGGCAGCGTGATACTGACTCGTTGTCACCCTCGGGTGACTTCAGGGTGCCATTTACGGGAGCGGATTTATCCGTGAAAGATTTCTTTTACTGTTCAGCTATGTGAAAATTTATTATTGAAAGTCTTGTATACATTTGAAAGCTATGAAAAGTTTTTAAATGATTTTGAGAACTGTCAGGAGGGACTCACTAGACCTCATGGTCTAACCCTCGCTCTTTTCAAATTAAAATCCTTTTCAGGAAAGCAGATAACGAAAGGCTCTAGTAGGTGAACAGAGCAGCTAGAAGATAGAAGCGGAAGAAAAAGTGACACTATTATCTTTTAGTTCTAGAAATTCTCAGTTGTGTAATAGGTTGATTCCGCCAACCTAAATTTTGAGACTTATATAAGAAATTTTGGGACCCGTTTTTGGGACTGTTGCAATTATATGTTTCGCATGTTTTATTTTTTTGTTTGAGTTGTTACAATTGGTATCAGAGCCATAGTTTAAGGGATTTAAGTGACCGGATGGGCCTAGACTTAAACTTTTGGGGAGTAGAATATCACAACTGAGAATCAGGAATGCGTTAGGAGGGCACGGACTTAGAATTTGGAGCTAATAGGGTACCGAGGACGGTCATGTAAGGTAAGTTTGGAGTTACACCTGGCCAGTGTAATTGTGAACTTACAGGTACGTGTGCGTGCTTGAATTTCCTTATTATTCCGTTGCTGTAGCACTAAACGAGCTTTTAGTATTAAATGAGTCTTTTGTTGTTGTACCAGAATGTTTGCAAGACCATCGATAATAAAATAAATAAAACGTATTTTAACTATAAGAGTACCATAAATTAAATAATTAACTATAAGAATATGAATTTTAAATATAAAAAATATTTTTATGTAGTGTATATGATATATATTGAAATATATAAATCAAAAAATATTCAATATTGAGCTCATTTCGAACGTATCAAAGAGACGATTATAATGGTGTAACTTGTTAAAATTAAAACGTATTTTTAACGTATTTTAGTTAATAAACGATTATATGTGTTAAATGTAAAATTAAAATTATGAAAGTAAAATGTATAAAGTAAAGTAAGTAAATAAGTTTAGGAGTTGAAAGTGTAAATTTCAAATCAAAACAATCAAAAATCACACCACCGCGGGACACTCCCCCGCGATCGCGGGATGAAAATTTTCAAAAATGGTCTCTGTCCGCGATCGCGGACCTTTCGCGGAAAAAATGGATATTTTAGTAAAATCAGAAAGAAAATGAGTATTTTGATAAGTCGAAGTCAAAATTTGGGTATTTTAATTAAATTTTCAAAAAAAAACTCTAAATTTATAATAAAAAACTATTGAAGATTGCCTTGTGTACCCAATCTTTTGTTTACTCTACAACTTAACTGAAGTTAAGTGTATCCCCGATTCCCCGCTTTAAATAAGTTGATGATATTGATTTAAGTACGTGAAATTGGTTTATTTTATTGTTATTAAGTAATATTTTAAATGTTCAAAAGGAAAAAATGACTTTTAGAATATTTAATAGAGTAAATTACAAAAAGAGTCCCTCGTGTGAGATGAAACTTTGATTATCATCACTAACTTTTGGAAATTATAAAGATAGTCATCAAAAAATTATTTTTGTTGTGTTTTTGGTCCATGGTCGTTAGGGTTATTATGCTACCGTTAGGTGTGGAGCATTTTAGCATTTTTTGCGTTTTTATTAAGAAAAAAAAGTGTACATCTTTAACACTATATACAAGTTATTAATGAATTTATTAGAAAAAAGGATATTTTAGTAATCTTATGTTTTAGTCCTATGTTGTTCCAACTATTTTGGTGGAACAAAAAATCTTAAGTTTTGTCCCATGAAAACTTGTTTTTGTCTTATGTTGTCCCATCTGATTTTTGTCCCATGGCATACCAAACATGGGACTAATTTTTTTTGTCCCATCCCGTCTGCGTACCAAACGCACCCTAACGGCCATGGACCAAAACCGCAACAAAAATACAACATTACAACTATTCTTGTAGTTTTCACTAAGGCCTTCCGTAGCCCATTCGGGGGTGGGCAGCGGGATGGGGGATGTGGCAGCGGGATGGCTGCGGGATGGGGTACGGGGCGGGATGGGCATGCGGGAAGGGATGGTTTTCGGGGATGGGATCCCGATCCATCCCGAGGGTTTTTTAAAAAAAAAAATTTTAATTAAATTTTTTAAAAAATAACCGTTGAACGGCTCTTTCTTAAAAAAAAAAATTTCTCAATTTAATCCCAATATATATTTAACCCTCAACCTCTTATTTCTCACACCTCTCAACCTCTTATTTCTCACACCTCTCAACTCTCTCAACCTCTATATATTAAACAATATGGATTCGCCACAACCCGGTTCACCAACCGCATCATCATCATCCGTAGACACCGACGAGTTGTTGAATCTACAAAGGGAAATTTTTCGACATACTGCACAATCGCTGTATGGTAGCACCGCCTCATCGTCAACAAGAGAGAGAGCCGCAAACATTGAAAGAGGTCGAGTAACTGCAAACGAGCGGCTTATGCGGGACTACTTTGGCGTCAACCCGATTTATACACCGGATATGTTTAGGCGGCGGTTCAGGATGAGCAGACAACTATTTGAACGAATAGTTGAAGATTTAGAAGTAGGGTATCCGTATTTTAGACTTCAGTTTGACGGGTTAGGCAAACAAGGTTTTTCTCCGATACAAAAGTGTACTTCCGCTATTCGGCAATTGGCGTATGGAGTAGCTGCTGACGCACTTGACGAGTACATCCGTATGGGAGAGAAAACGTCACGAGATTGTCTGTACAAATTCTGCACAGGTATTATTGAACTGTATGGTCAAAAATATTTACGCAAGCCTACTTTTATTGATATTCAGAAGTTGTACGCCGCGCATGAAGCTAAACACGGATTTCCCGGCATGCTCGACAGCATAGACTGTACTCATTGGGCGTGGGCAAATTGTCCGAATGCATGGCGAGGTCAATTCATGAGAGGTGATCATGAGCACCCGACAATCATGCTAGAAGCAGTGGCCTCTCAAGATCTATGGATCTGGCACGCATAATTTGGTGTTGCCGGTTCCAACAACGACATCAATGTTCTCAATCAGTCGCCCATCTTCAACGATGTATATGATGGAAAAGCACCCGAGTGCCCTTTTGAGGTGAATGGAGCCACCTACAAGCACGGATATTATCTAACGGATGGGATATATCCGGAATGGGCTACTTTCGTAAAATCATTTACGTGCCCACAAGACCTTAAACGACAAAAGTTCAAGTCCGCGCAAGAATCCGCACGTAAAGATGTTGAACGAGCTTTTGGCGTGCTTAAACAACGTTGACATATACTTCATAACCCGGCACGCGGATGGGAACCGGCAATATTGAGAAACATTATGTACGCTTGTGTCATATTACACAATATGATACTCGAAGACGAAAACCATGCTATTTGTGGTGACGTGGAAAACGACTTTTTCACGAATGATATCGAAAGCCAAATCAGTGAGACACAACGCGCGGCAAATGTTCGAGAAGTCATAAACCGGGACACTCATAATAACCTTCGGTCGGATTTGGTCGAACATATTTGGCGTATCCAAGTTCCCAACAATGACGACGAGTAGATTTTTAAATTTATTTTGTAATTTTTATTTTTAATGAATGATATGAATTTTAATTTTTATTATTTATCTTATTTTTATTTATTAAAAAATATATAAATATTTTTATTTTGTTAAATAATTAAATGTATAAATAAAAGAATTAAAATAAATGAGGTGGCAAAAGGGTTTGAGGGAATGGGGTACGGATGTTTAGGGATCGTGAGGGATGGAGTGAGGGATGGGAGAAAAGCTGATGTGACGCTGAGGTGGAGGAGAATCTTTGAAAGATGCTGTGGATGGGGTACTGATGGCCTAAACCTCGCGGACTATTTTCGTAATTTACGAGTTGTTGGAAAGAATAAAGGGTCAATAAAAACGTTCTCTTTCTCTCACACCACTCCCTTTCCCCTATTGCTCAAGAGCTCCAGGTAGATCTCCAAGCCATCAGCATCATTTTCTTCATCATTTTAATAATTAATCCTTATAATTAGTTAATTTTTTTCCAGTTTGGTATTATGAATCATACTCATTTACACTAATTTATGTTATTAATTAGCTTTCAAAACCCTCACTTTGATTGACTGCATCATCATCTAAAAGCATTTGCATCATTTAGCTGTACCCTTTTTATATTCATTTTCATTTAAATTTAAATTTAAATTTAAATTTAAATAAACAATTTCCTCTGGTTTCCATTGTGGGTATCCATATCTAACCACGACTTTGCTGGATTATCTCATCTTTCTTGAAATTCTTGATTTTTGCTCCAAAAATTCAAGATTTTAGCTTCAGATTAATACTCAGTAGTGCACATAACAGATATGATTTGAGCAACTCCAGTTGACTCAAATTTCAAAAGGGTTTCTTCAAAAATGGGGATTGATGTGCTTATAACGAGAAGAATGGCGGTTTTCTTCGTATTTGGTATGTGGGTTGTGGTGGCGGCCGCCGTGGAAGACAAGGGGGTAACTGAAATTACAGCACTTTCACCGCCGTCGTCGACGTCATCAAGAAGACCTAGTGTTGTGAATATTGGAGCTTTATTAACAGTAAATTCAGTTATTGGGCGGTCTGTAAAACCTGCAATTATTGCTGCTGTTGATGATGTTAATTCTAATCCTTCCATTCTTGGAGAAACCCATTTGAATCTTCTTTTGCATGATACCAATTGCAGTGGATTTCTTGGCACCATTGAAGGTATTGTACCTCCATTATTATCCTACACTAAGGAGCAGTTTGTTTTTTTAAGAAACTCATACCTGCGAAGTCTGAATCGGTAGAACATTTTTACGTTCAAGACAGGTTTTTTTTTTCAGATTATTTCACTTTTGATTAATAAGTGGTGTTTTAGGAGGTTATAAGACATTAGGTACCTCTTATAATTTCAGACCTATCACCTATGAGCCTCTAAAATCTGGAAAAAACAAACGGTCTCAATGTAAAAACGTCTAAACGATTTAACAGGTTTTTTTTTTAAAACAAACACCCCACCATCTTTTATTAATCAGAAATGAAATAAGCCTTTAGACCTCTAAAAATAAAAAATAAAAACAAAGGACACTCATGGGAGTATATATTTGACTTTTTATGTCAAACGCGACTGTTTCAATTTCAAAATTAATTTCATAATACTTGACGTTTAGAAGAAAATCCATAACTATATCAAACATCATTAAGATTACCATCAAGAACAACAGCATTTATGTTGAAAATGTCGAAAAAACATTCTGTAATTATGAATTTGAGAAGTAATAGTTTGACTTTTGACTTTGATGTAGCATTGCAGCTTATGGAGAAAAATGTGGTGGCTGCAATCGGACCACAATCTTCGACAATCGCACATGTTATCTCGCACGTCGTCAACGAGCTTCATGTTCCCCTTCTTTCATTCGGCGCAACCGATCCAACACTCGCAGCTCTCCAATACCCTTATTTCCTCCGAACCACACAAAACGATTACTACCAAATGTCCGCCATTGCCAACCTCATCGAATACTTCGAATGGAAAGAAGTAATCGCCATTTTTGTCGACGACGATTACGGCAGAAATGGCATTTCATCGTTAGGCGATTCACTCGCCAAGAAACGAGCCAAGATTTCTTACAAAGCCGCATTCCCTCCCGGAGCTCCGGCAACCGACATCAGCGACTTATTAACCGGAGTTAATTTAATGGAATCTCGCGTTTACGTTGTTCATGTGAATCCTGATTCAGGTCTGCAAATTTTTGCCATTGCGAAAAAGCTCGGAATGATGACGACTGATTACGTCTGGATCACCACTGAATGGCTTCCGGCGGTTCTTGATTCATCGGAAACACCAAACTCCGACACCATGGATCTGTTACAAGGAGTCGTAACCCTTCGTCAACACACTCCGAATTCTAATCTGAAAAAGAATTTTGCTTTGAAATGGAAAAACATCAAACAAAAGGAAACATCTAGTTTCAATTCTTACGCGCTTTACGCTTACGATTCCGTTTGGTTACTCGCTCACGCTCTCGATACTTTCTTAAAAACCAACGAAAAAATCACATTTTCTTCCGACCCGAAACTCCAAAACACCACTGGAAGTGAGCTCCGGTTATCCGCGCTCCAAATGTTCAACGAAGGCCCGCAGCTACTCAAAATACTTTTATCTACGAACTTCACGGGCTTAACGGGCCAGTTTAGGTTCGATCAGGATAAGAATCTGATTCATCCGGCTTATGATATTATTAACATTGGTGGAACGGGCTTACGAACGATTGGATATTGGTCAAACTACTCGGGTTTATCAATTAGTTCTCCGGAATCATTGTATGCAAAACCTCCGAATAGTTCTATGAGCAGTAAACATCTTTATAGCGTAATTTGGCCTGGTGAAACGAGTGTAACGCCTAAAGGATGGGTGTTCCCAAATAATGGGAAGCCGTTGCGGATTGCGGTGCCGTATCGACATAGTTATAAGGAGGTTGTAACGAAAGATGTTAGGTCTCCACAAGGGGTTAGAGGGTATAGTATTGATGTTTTTGAAGCCGCGGTGACTTTATTACCGTATCCTGTGCCTCGGAAATATATTCTTTACGGAGATGGAATACGAAACCCGAGTTACAGTAATCTTGTGGCTGCTGTTGCTGAAAATGTAAGTTCTTGCTTCTTTTTTCGGCAGGTTTATCATGGAACCGTACATATTTTGAGAACCTGAAAACCAACTGTTCATAATATCATTAATATCTATCACAATATTCATTATGAATAATGGAAATCATGATGTGAAGAATAATATTCATGAATATTTTTAGGTTATTAATCATGAATAATGAAAATGCTTGATAAGATGAATAATATTCATGAATATTTTTAGGGTTATTTATCATGAATATTCATTATGATTCATAATGATTAAAAAGAAAGCATTATATGATGAATAATGGTTATTCATCATGAATAATTGATAGTAGTTGATTTTCAGGTTTTCAAAATATGTACCGTTCGTAAATGAACCTGCTTCCTTCTTCTATGACATTAGTTTACTCACTGCATCTAGACTTTGACTTTTTGAGTGTGTAGTCTGATGTTGATTTCATAAATTGATTTGAGAAATTTATGATCGTTACGTTAAACGTTATAACCATTACCACTGTTCGGTTGGGACCGGAAAACAGGATTTGTATGGATTTTAAGTTTTTGAACTCTTAATGTTGACTTCAAAAGTCAAAGTCTACAAATTTAAACTAAATTTGGCTTGTTTTTCAGAAATATGATGCAGCAGTTGGAGATATTACGATTATTACGAATAGAACAAGGATAGTTGACTTTACGCAGCCTTACATAGAATCGGGGCTTGTTATAGTTGTTCCGGTGAAGAAATCGAAGACCAGTCCATGGGCTTTTCTCAAGCCGTTCACCATCGAAATGTGGCTCGTCACTGGTGGATTCTTTTTGCTCGTTGGATTCGTTGTTTGGATTCTCGAGCATCGTTTGAATCATGAGTTCCGTGGGCCTCCGAGTCAACAAATCATGACGATCTTCTGGTTTAGTTTCTCCACCATGTTCTTTTCACATAGTAAGTATGAATCTTGTTTAATTCCTCTCTTAAGTTCTAGTCTAGTTCTAGGAAAAATGGAGATATTTATAAAATCAAATATTCGTTTGGTTAGATGGACGGTTATCAAACATGTGTGTATAAACACACATACACATATCTATATATATATATATAGCCCACCCATGGATCGCACTTGATCCAGGGATTGATCCGGTGAATCTCATCCTAATGACCATCCAACAGTTGATAACCACTTCTCATGTTAATTCAACTTCTCACCGGAACCTAACCCTATATATATACACATATAGGGTCAGGTTCAAGAGAAAACCGCAAAAAAAAATGAAAAACTGAAGAACACCCCGATAACCATGCATCTAGACGGTATGTACATGTCCATACAAGTAATTTGTTTCATATGCACATGTGCATAAAAACCAAAACACAGCTTCAATTACTTGTATGCACATGTGCATATCGTTCAGATGAACGGTTACCGGGGTGTTTTTTAGTTTTTCGTTTTTTTCTTAGGTTTTTCCCTGAACCTCCTCTCTCTCTCTATATATATATATCTATCTATATATATATACACATGTTTGACGGCCCGTGTCTAGCCGGTGTACAATTGACAGAGTAAAATTCTTGAATGTGCAGGGGAGAACACGGTTAGCACGTTGGGGCGCTTAGTTCTGCTCTTATGGCTGTTTGTTGTGTTGATCATCAATTCAAGCTACACAGCCAGTTTGACTTCGATCCTCACCGTTCAACAGTTGACTTCAAGAATCGAGGGGTTAGATAGCTTGATCTCGAGTAACGAACCCATTGGAGTTCAAGACGGATCTTTTGCATATAATTATTTGATCCAAGAGCTTAACGTTGCAGAATCTAGGATCAGATCATTGAAAGACAAAGTGGACTACTTGAACGCCCTTCATCTCGGTCCAAAACATGGCGGTGTAGCTGCCATTGTTGACGAGCTTCCGTATATCGAGCTTTTCATGACTTACACCAAGTGTGAGTTCAAGATCGTTGGTCGGGAGTTCACCAAAAGTGGCTGGGGATTCGTAAGTTTGCTTCTAATCTTCACTTTTAAAGTTTGACTTCTTTGATCAAACTAGAAACGTTCCGAAATCGAACTTTATAATTGATATTTTCACTAATTCAACACCAAAATCATCATATTTATGTTATGTTTTGTGAGGTTTGATTGCATATAAAACCCATCTAAAAAACTCCAATTTTCCTTTGTCAATTTTGTCGTTGAAAATCGATAGGTTTGACCCAAAAAGTCAAATTGTACCTTATAGGAATAAAAGGAGCAGTGCTTAGCATGGGATCACGTGAGAAGTGTCATTTTTGGTGAAAGTGTGAGAAGTATTTTTAAACCGTTGATCACTTTTAATCAAATAGTCGTTGATTCTTTTAATCAAATACCCTCCCATGAATTGCGGCGTAAAAGAGAATTGATCTGGTGGTGCATCTCGGTGCATCTCATCCTAATGTTTGTCCATTTCTCATCCAACGGTTGATAACTACTTCTCACTCTTCTCACCAAATTTAGTACTTCTCACCGGAACCCAACCCGCTTCTAAATTGGGCAAAATGCAACAAATATTTTTCTTTCTCGACTAATGTAACAAAGTTTCAAAATTTTCTGTTTAATGCAACAAATTTATACATTTTGACCGATAACCTGCTAATCTTGTAACATTTGATAACGAGGATGACAAGTTTATTGTAACTCCTTCATAAACCTTCGTAAAGGGGTATATCAAATGTCACAAGATCAATTCACCGATCGAAATGAGTGCAAAATAGGAAATTTTGAAACTTCGTTTGAATAGATTCAGAAAAAAAGTCAACCTTGGTTTCTAATTTTAGAATCTAGCAGCTTTCCTGATGAACACCCCTCATCCTTTCAGGCATTCCAGAGGGATTCTCCTCTAGCGCTCGATTTATCAACAGCCATCCTCCAACTCTCCGAAAACGGAGAGCTACAAAGAATCCACGACAAATGGCTCACATCCAGTTCATGCTCGTCCCAAGTCGCCGAAATTGACGATAATAGCCTTTCGTTAAGCAGCTTCTGGGGTCTGTTTCTCATCTGTGGTATCGCATGCTTCATTTCGCTTAGCGTTTATTTTTGCCGAGTGTTGTGTCAATACCGTAGTTTTAATCCCCATGAAGAAGAGGCTCATGAGATTTCAGAACCCGACTCCGCTCGGCGGAGTGTGAGACGAACTTTACGTTCAACAAGTTTAAAAGATTTGATCGATTTTTATGATAAGAAAGAGGCGGAGATCAAGGACATGTTGAGGCGAAGCAAGCGTCAAGTTAACGGGGATATCGATTCGCCGTCTTGAACTGGGGGTTTTGGTGTTGTGCAGAATGATTCACTTTCCTAAATTGGAAAGATTTGTTCTTGCATGCCTTTTGTATATGTATATTTTCAAGAGTTGAGGTGAACTATACATGTTTGGTATAAGAGATTAGGGCACACTTAGAATTTAATACATTTTCGCTAGAATTTGTTTATTTTCTATTGAAATTATGTTAGGTCTGAAATAAGATGGCTAAGGGATCGTTCGTTAAACGCTAATCGGGTAAGAAGTTAAGGAACGTTTACCTTATCGGATGAACATGGTAAGAATCAATTTTTTTTTTATAAGAGGCATGACAAGAACCGATAATTTTACCTGGTTGGTGCTTATCGGACAAGAGACATTACCATCAATCTTGTGTTAGAACTTAGATACATGAATTGAAATTCGTAACACACAATATAGAATCAAATGGAAATACTGAATTTATTTATATGTATATATATCCGAAATTTACATATAAACGGAAATACATAATCAAAAGTTCAAGATAAAATTACTAACTCGACTTTCTTGATTACGAAGTTGAAGAAGATCGTTATTTGGATTGAGGCCTGCAAAGCAGTGTCTTTAGACATAAATTCGTCCCTCGTACCGTAGAGATTGGACGTCTATCTAGAGGATATAATAATCCGTTCAAGAATTGAAATCCCGAACCCGACGATCAAACTATGCTTCCATCTTGAAGAAAACAAAGGAGAGAATATGAGAAAGTATGATGTTTTTGTGTATTTTCAATCTGCCAAAAAATGAGAGAAATAGGGTATATATAGGTTTCTCAAACAACAGAATCGCAAACCACCAGAAACTGTCGAAACAGTGACACGCGCGGTTTTGTGCGCGACTTGTAAGCCGCGGGACAACCCGCGTAACACTCTGTTTCTCGAAACCTTCCAGAGGGATGCGCGGTATGTTGTGCGGTTTGTAAACCGCGTGGCAAGCCGCGTAAGTCCCTGTTTTGTCAAAATTGAAGTTTCGCAAAAAGTCGTGTAACGCACTGTTTACCCATCTCTCGTTCAAGTCAAGAGACAGGGAACTCTTAATATAAAGAGGTCATTGGCACAACTTACTAGTTAGCCAATTTATTAAGAGGTAGAGAACTCTTAATATAAAGCTATCTAGATTTTCTCTCTTGGTCTATGTGGGACAAGCAAATCCCAACATCTTGTTGGTTTTATGATTGAGAATTTTACCAGGTTTACGTTTGATAAACGACCTCTAGATGTATATTATGAAAAATCTAAGATGTCAACTAAAAAAGCAAACATGTCAGTGCCATCTCCCTTTTTAAATCTTTGTGATGGAGTCATGATGATAAAGAGTGAATTACATTTTTTGTCCTTTTGTTTATAGCTGTTTTTTTGGTTTTCGTCTCTATAGTTTATAATGTATATTAGATTTTCCGTGTTTTGAAACCTAGACTAGTTCGTGGAAATAATGTCGTTGCTAAATGTTATGTTAAGTATATCACGTGCCCCTCATGTGGGGCATTTTAGTCTTTTCACATAATTTTCAATATATTTTAGAAAACATAAAAACTATATTAATATTTTTTATTACAATATAATATAAATAAATAAATAAGCGAAAATGAAAATTTCCGATGATGAATTATCTTTGTGAAACACTCCCTCTACCCTCTAAAACCGGCATAATTTATCCATGAAATCCTCTCCCCACCCCTCTTGACTTCTTTCTCAGGCGAATCTTTGCGGCGAACTCCACAACCTTACTGTTTCACTGGTAAAACCCCCTCCCTCCCACGATGACGACATCTCACTCATCTTGAACCTTTACGTTTCCCCTCCTGAACTTACGTTTCTGGTTTGCGAAACAACATGAAGAAATCATGGGTTTTACCGTAATGGTTTTCAGAACACCTAAAAAAAGTTTGAAAGTTCGAAACTGATATGATCCATGAAGATGGAGAAGTGATTTTGGAAAAGAAGAATTTCAAGTGAAGTGAATATGCTTCCTTCCTTCCCTCCCAAGTTTGCTTAGCATTAGGTATATTTTACAAGATATGGAAGACATATTCCATGTTATAGCTTCTTTTTTAAGTTCAAAGTTGTTTCCTTTTATTTTTGTTCAAGTTTCCTTAGTCAATTGTTTCTTTTTGTTTGGAAAACCCCATATTTTACGGACCTATATATTATGGACGGATTTTGATGTAGAAAAAAAAATCATTGAATCATTAAAAAAAAATTCTTAAATATATTTGTGAGCTATTCTCTCTTGTGGAGTTTTAGTATAAATAATAGTAATAAATAAATTATAATACAAATAAACAATGAAATGTCTTTTGTCCCCTCTTAAATTTTTGGCTAATCTCTTCTGATTCTTAGATACTTACCTTACCTTTTGAACTTTCTAAGATCTTTATATATATTAAAGTAAAACCCATAAAGAATGATGTGGCACCCTAAGGAATGAGTATTCATCATTTCTTGAATTGTGGTTGAGTTTTGTGTATCCCACATTGATAGAGTGATGAAAAATTGACTATGAATGGTTGGTATATGAAGGGAGGTTGAGATGGTTTCTTTAAAGTCATGGGTTGCCTTCTCTAAACTCATGTTGTTGGCTCTTATTGGCCGATCCTCTAAAGTTCTAAACTTACAGATTGGTTCATTTTAGCCGACCTTTTTTGGTAAACAAATATTTTTTGTATATATATCTTTATATATATTAAAGTAAAACCCACAAAGAATGATGGTGCATCCTAAGGAATGGGTATTCATCATTTTCTTAAAGTAAAACCCACTAGTATATAATAAAATTAAAACCGTCAAAGGCCTCATAAGCTTATGAGTAATAACAACAATTGTGTCATGTCATTTAACTCTTAACATGTTATTTTCTGTAGCTTCTTGAAAGTAAATTTCTTGTATCATATGCACCATGTAGACTTGTATTACATGGTGCTCGATCACCCACGTTGTTTTCAAGTCTAGATGTGACCATATCAAATATACTAAAACATGATTATGATGTACCGCCTATAACCAATCTTGGGGTGATTAAACATAAGATAACCCGACATACCTAGTATATCCACATATGCTCCAACAGAACGTTTCATACATATCGTGTAAAAGTATTCATGCATACGTATTTCATAGCATAACATGTATCATAGATATATCATGTCACACCTTCAAAATTTTGAAAGAGCAACTAAATAAAATTTCGATAAAATAATAATCACTTAAGAGATAAAATTCATTCTACAACCCATTCTTGAAATTATCTTCAGATAAACATAATACCTCTCACAATTAATAATTCAAATCATACTAGGTGACCAACTAAAGTCGGGTGTTACTTAACAAAATTACAATTTGCTAATCCCAAATAAGTGTGGAAGACTTCTCTAAGCAAAATCACTTCTCGTACCCTCTACTAGCACTCATCACTTGTTGGTCCCGAAGGCCTATACAAGTTTGTAGAAGGGGGGGGGGGGGGGGGGGGGTTGAATACAAACACGCAGATATTACTTTTCTAAATTGTTTATTGATAAATCATTAACAATTTACAGCTTGTTGCGGAAACAAGATTAAGGATAAACCTAAATCTAAACAAGTTGGAACACTAAGGTTTCTTGCAGTAAGAGAGATAAGGAAATTACTAATAATAACCTATCTTGATATAAGAGATTGAACTTGTCCAGAGTTAGCAAGTTGCTTCAAATGAAGTGGGTTCATCTCTTTATATACTGCATAAATTTAATGCAAGTCAGTATACACTTTACACGTGTCATCAGCTGGTTGGTTGCATGTCATTGACCTTTGTTGACAACCTTAGTAGCCGCATGGATGAACAGTGTAGTATCAGAGTGGTTGTACGATTTCAGACAGTCGGAGGTTCTTTTCTGACATTTCGTACGGAGTCGTGCAAGGGAGGTTAAGACAAAAGTACTTTGTACGGAGGACTTCATGATCAACTTTCGTTGATTCAGAGCATTATCATTATCTATTCAGCGAATGATAAAGTTCAGCGATAGCTGAAGTCTTGTACTTGATACTTCACGTTGAGTGGACAAATCTGAGTCTTCGCTGATCCGCATCAGTTCATTAGGAGACTTGTCGCTGGTTCTTGAGCTTGATCTTCGACTTCAGCGTAGAACCTTTGTTGACGTGAAACTTGTCTTCAGGGATCATAAGTAAACAACTAACTTATCAGCGATCATCATAATGACTGAACAGACTCAGAGCATTAATGGTGAACAGTGTTCGCTGAATGTTTAATTTAAAGAGCGAGAGTTCCTATCAGCGGTACTGTAAGATCTTAGTACTTATCAGCGATAGTGAAACTCTGATACACATTGTTTACTTACAATTTTCACTAAGTATATAAGAGAGGGTCATTATCAAATCACTGAGGGTTTGGATCAACAATCTCTCCCTATTTGATTATGACATAGCAACAAAGAGAATTGCTATTAAATGAAAACATAAGGATAAAAAGAACTCATAAAATATTTGTCCCTTTTACTGTTTTCTGGGATCTTTTCAGTACTGATGGAGTAAACTACATTCGCTGAAATCTTTCTTTAAAACTTTGAATCAGGTTACAAAGAGAAATGGAAAGATTACAAGTACAAGCGAAATAAATTACAAGTACAAAAGAATAACTGATACAATAGAGAAATAAGCGATCATATCAGTTTGTAAAGGGTTCTTCCTTAATGAGAAGGTCATCAAGGGTTATTGATGTGGTGGGAATCATCCAGTCAGGAACGGTTACACCTTGTTTTCTTTTGATCAGCGCTTCTTCAAAAATCAAGGGTTTCAGATGTCGTGCCTGAGGGTCATTCCTGAAGTCACACCAGTAGATGAGATCTCTCAGCTGTTCGATGGGAGTGATGTGAAGTTCAGAGATGCGTTGAAAATGCTTTCCACCATCGTAGTCATGGAAAAATATCCCGTAGGGTTCTCTTATGACTTTGCCAGGGATGAAAGTCTCACCAGGAGGAATAGATGTGTCAAGCATGGAAAGATCAGGGTCAGGACCAAGGACTTCAGCACGTGAAAAACCAATACCTGTTTCATTTCGTATGACAGGGCCATCAATTGAAGATATAGATTTCTTCTTCTTCTTCGCTGAGGCCTTTCTTTTCTGACTTTCGAGAGGAGGAGGAGGAGGAGGAATATCCACACAGGAGTAGACTAAGTCGATTTGTTTGTTGATCAGCTTTTCAACATGTTCCTTGTACTTCGACTTGGACTTCTGGATGGCTAACCTGATCTCCAACCATTCAGAGAGACCGTACTTCGTTATGGCTTCAGCATAGAATTTTTCGTACTTCTTATCTTCTCTGAATATCTCGACTTCAACGATTGAAACAAGGGTTGTTCTTCCAGAGATGAATACCTTGTTGATTTTGGCAGGAGAGAGTCTGTAGTTGACCTTTTCTTTGCACCAGGCTAAGGTGGACTGAGACACAGTTCTCTTTTCTTCAGTTATCTTCTTGGCGTTTTCCCAGAGCTGACGTTGAACATCAATGGGAATTCTTTTCAGCTTGGGGTCTTTTATTGATCGTTTAGAAAGCTGGATGGCGTATTCTCTGTCCTTTTCTTCAGCTTCCTTTCTTTCAGCGATTAATCTTTCAGCTCTGAGGTGATCCTTGTATTCCTTTTTGGAAATTCTGAACTTTGGAGGGACTGAAGGAAGTTGATCACGCCTCAGAATGATTCGCTGATCCTCGAATTGCTTTATTATCTCCTCTGTTCTTTTCTGATCCTCTTCACTTAGCTTTTGAGGAGCTAAGGAAGGTCTGTGTCTGTGCGAGAGTAGCTGTTCTTCTGGCTCATCAGTCTCAGAGTTCAATTCTAAGACTGGGATTATTTCTTCAGCAGCAGCTGGTATTATTGGTGAAGTCGCAGTTGTGGAACCTTCAGCGATATCCTCAAACAGGGGAGAGGACTAGCTGAAACACAGCGATCTTACAAGTAAGAACTTGGGTAGAATTAGAGAGAGAAAATTTGTTCAAGTGTATAGGCTTGGGTAGTAGAACTGATAGTGTATGATAGAGGAGGGATGGAGTGAGAGATGTTTAGTGTACCTGACAAACCGGCTTTTCAAGCAAGATCGTCAGATTGTCATCTTCAGCGACGCTTTTGCCTTTGCATTTCTCAGCTCCAGAGGCTGAGGGCTTTGTCTTTGTCCGCTCCCCTGAAGGTTCATTTATCGAGATTCCCTTAAGAACTTTGATCCTCGGAGCAGGTTTGACGATAAAGAAGTCATCGTCATCATCGTCATCATTCTTTGGAGAAGAGGATGGTTCATTATCAGGGATGTCGACGGCTTCATCATCTTCTGCTTCGGATTCAGTTTTATCAGCTTCTTCTTCGAGTTGCTCCCCCTCAGATATAGAGGCGAGCTTCTCGGTTTCCTTAGGGTTTTCATCTCCCTGAGGTCCAGCGGTGGTTTCTTCAGCATCCTTCTTCTCTCCCCTGATAGATTCATCATGGGAAAGGTCTTCAGCGCTTATGGAGAGATCTTCAGCGCTCTTCTCCCCCTCTTTCTCATGATGAGTGGGGGAGGAATGGGTTGACTCAGCAGCGTTGGTAGGTTCTCTGTCTTCTTGGCCAGAGATACCTATCAAATCTTCAATCTTTGCTATTCTGTCTTGAAGGCCAGAAATAGCAGGATTGATCTTCTCCAGCTCAGTGCGATCCGCCGCTGTGAAATTGTCAGATGCAGGGACAGGAGCAGGGGCAGGAGCAGGAGTATTCGCTTTGTGTAGCAGCTGCTCGATCATCGTTTTCATCGAACTAACATCGGTCTTTACAGAGCCTAAGTCAGTCTTTACAGTAGACATATCCCCCTCTAGTTGTCCAACCGATGTCTTCAGCGTTGTGACCTCGCTGGACATGGATGAAACTGAATTTTTGAGAGAGGTGTAGTCTGTGTAGATGTCAGCGAGCACCTTGGCGAAGTCGCTGAGAGTTTTATCAACCTGCTTCAAGTCATCCGTGGAAGCCTTCTTCTCCACCACCGTTGTCAGCTTTGTAAGATTATCTCCAGCGTTTGTTACAGTTGTAGAGTTATTTGAAAGAGTGGTGGTGAGACCTGTCAGCTTTGTCTCCACGGACTTCAGAGAGGCGTTGATGTCTCCCAAATTAGGACCTGTAACATATAAGAACTTGTGAACATAGGAAAGCTCAGAAGTTTGGGGTTTAGTGACAGTGTTTATGGGTTGGTGTGTACCTGCAGGAGGATTGATGAACTCGTCAAAATTACGGGTTCCTGAAAAATGTTCCATGTCATCTTCAAAAGTGCCCATGGATTGTCCTGCAGGTCCTGTCTTCATCATTTCTGGAGTATCAGCTTTAGTTTCCGTAGAAATGATGGCAGCTCCAGCGAAGTCTGGAGGAGAGACCAAATGAGTAGAGGGAGGAGCGAAGGATAAGAATGGAGGTTGGGTTCTGAGTTCAGCGTTGGATTCGCTGACAATCACTTCATCAGTCTTTTGAGAGACTGAAGGAGGTTGGGTAGGTTCCAAGTTTGTAACCTCAGCGTTTAGAGACGCTGAAGTTGGGATGGAATGGATGGGTTGTTCAGGTGTGACAGAGCGTGCCACTGAAAGTTCCTTCAGCTCTACAGAAAGAGCTGAGGAGTCTTCAGCATGAGATTGCTGGGGTTGCTCCTTTGTTTTCTTGATCCTTTTAGAACCAAGTGGGGTAGATGAATGTTTCCTTTTCTTAGAAGGAGAGGATTTTGTGGCCAGGTTATCAGCGATGGGTATTGTCGCTGAAGGAGCCACAGAATTAGAAGAAGAAGGGTTGAGAAGAGTTAAAAGGGTAGAAAGACGTACCTCATTTTCAACTGGTTTGAAGTCAAGTACCTTAGGGCCAACCTGAGAGAGTTTCAGGTCACCCTCTTGCGGGTAGCTGTCCTTCAGGCCATATTGTCAGATGGCGCTGATGAATCGGGGGTAAGGAACCCATGGAGGTCTGTCAGCGGCAGAGTCTACTTTTTGCACCAAGTCATCATAGATAAGAGATGCCCAGTCAATGTGTAGACCTTTCAGCAGAGCGTATCCCATTGCTTGCTGAGGTTGAGCGGCTTGGTCAGAGGAGCCGGTCTTGGCAGTCATGCAGCTGATTAAGTGAGCGAAGATGAAGTTCATCTCGCTGGGCATTTTCGAATTCTTTAGCAGGGTCAGCTTCTTCTCGGGCTTCTTGTCTCTGCCAATTTCCCATACATAGCCCATTGCATCGAAAAATGCAATAAGAGCTTCTTTGTCAGCGAGTTTCTTATGGTTAGGGAAAGGAACAAAAGGATTTTCTTTTGTAGCGTTGGGAAAGTTCAGAGCTTTGCGAATAATGGCAGGTGTGATCTTTATCGTGCCATACTCAGTACCGCTGAGGATACAATCAATTGTTTTGGAGGGATCTTTGGCGGATGGTAACTGAGAATGTCTGGCAGAGTACCAGAACTGGGATAGTAGTAGCTGACTTGCAGGAGGTGAGATGGTCAGGGCTGTTGAAATGCAGCAATTCTTTAGGAAATTCACAGCATCTTTCAGATGTGTGACTTGCTTTCGAGGAGGAAACTCGAGAAGCGCAGAAAGGTTGTTCATTTTGGTCCAATCTAGTTGATCCAGAGTGAACTTAACCTGAGGAGCCTTGATAATTTCCACTTCCTCAGAATCAGCGGAGAAGTTCTCAGCGGTAGCAGGAATGTCAGACGATGCCATTTCTCTGTATTATCAGTTCAACCAAAGATGCTAACAAATAAGAATAATCTTAATGTGGAAAGATTTTCCATTAAGATGGTTCAAATTTTATCCATTTCATTCAGACACAAATGTCTTAATGAAGATTAGGGTTTTTCTTGATTTTAAGAAATGAAATGTAAAACCCATTTATTCTTGTTATCCAGTTTTCTATGAAGAAATAGATTCTGGAAACGAATGAAGAACAAGTTTAAGATTTTTGCATTTAAACTTGAAGAACAACCATGAAATGGTTGTGTTCATAAAACCATGAAAAAAAATGATTTCATTTTAAGAAGTTCTTTTGTTTGATTTTGTTTAAACAAGGAAAAGATCGGAAACAAGTTATACGCATTCGGTAATAAATAAGAACATATTAACCTTGATGTTTGATGAAGAAGATTGTAAAGACCTAACCAAAAATATCATGCAAAACGTAAAATTCATAACATCCCAAAATCACGGTCTCAAAATTTCATTACAAATACTAAAAAGGTTTGCGGAAACAACCTACACAACTGAGAAAAACTAAATGCTAGAGTGTCCCTACACTTCTTGTCTCTTCACGCTAAGTTCAGCCTATTTGCCCGAGCTCCTGGAAACCTGCTTACCTGCAAAGGTTTTAATTTTGAAAATGCGAGGGTTAGACCATGAGGTCTAGTGAGTCCCTCCTAACAGTTATCAAGCATTTAAAACAGTTTATCTTTTCAGCATAAAACGCTCATACTCAACACGTCAAAATCATATACGGACTAAAGTCCGCCTCCTCGTAATCTGACACCCTGAAGCCACCCGAAGGTGACAACGAGTCAGCCTCATGCTGCCTTGCGGAGCCTCGCTCCTGGCATATAGGGACCTCCCTTCCCGCACGAGATCTGACGGAACTACTCTCCCGTCTTTGCCAGTTTACGTCTCCTTGATGTATGCATACATTCTACATAAAACTTTAAACAACTTTCATGCAATTAAAGCATAATAATAAAGCATGGCAATTCTCAACATTCATAACACATTTTGAAAACACTTTAAAAGCCACACATTTTAGTTTAGAAAACTCACCTGATGCTCTTACTTCTCGTTTCTAATCGGTTCCCAACTTCCAATCGACTTTCCTGAATAAAAGGACATAATACAAACTACTCAGCAAAAGTATCCGGATAATAACAACTCTCCGGACAACCCTGATTTTCCGGACGCCCAAAGAATCCGGACACTCACACTAATCCGGACGACAACTAATCCGGACAACACCCCTTTTCCGGGTAACTTCTACTCTCCGGACGATACCCCTTTCCGGGTACCGAACTTACCGGATACAAGACTTTACCGGACATTTCTACTTACCGGACACCACAATGTCCGGACACCTCTGCTTTCCGGATAACACCACTTTCCGGATAACTCTACATTCTGGACACTTAACCTTTCCGGACACTTAACCTTTCCGGACACTATACCCGGTAACCTGCGACACGAAGCTACCCGGACAACTTCCGGACACCTGCTTCGCAAGAAGGTTTCTGGACGAGGCGCTGTTCGAGTTTAATGCTCGAAATCATACCAAAATCAAATCCCACAAAGTTTTACTGCCTAAACACCACCCAAAGATGCTTAAATCTCCCTTAATGGTCTTAAACAACTTTTTGCAAGAAAACTCTCAAAACCACAAATCACCAGATGAATCTTAGCTGAGGTTATGGATTAAGGATTACCTGATTGATTGCTGCAGAGAACAAACTCCAAAATCCAATCCTCCTTTTGATTCTACCACTTGATGATTCTTCTCTTCTTGCACAAAAAGCCTCAAACTCAAATGCTCCCTTTTCTCTCTAAATTATCAGCCGACACACACCAAATCAGGGAATTGAAAAGATACCTAGGGTTTTGTGCCCTTTTATACTCCCTCTCACAATTACCAAAAAAGGCCCCTCAACTTCTACTTTCATTTACAACTCCACACTAACCACAAAACACTTCGAAAAAGGGTCTGGGTCGTTACAAAGATGATGAACAGTTCTTGAAATTTTAGAAAGCACAAATGCAACAGTGAATTCTTTCTTGCGGAGGAAGATTGTTCGCGTAAAAGAAAAAAATATAAACCACGAGTATGTTTATATAGAGAGATTAGAGAGAGAAAATCTTGAGCGGGAAAAGATTTTCATCATGACACGGACACATGTTTACATTTGATTGGAAGTTTGAACGAGACGTGCAAACGTGTGTCAGAAAGAGAAAACGTGTCGGGGTTTATCCGTTGCAATGACGTCACAACTGTCCTTTCATATTCTTTTAGGATGTCTCTGAGGTTTTGAAAGCTCAGGGACTCTTTTACAAACATGAAGCACTGAATGAAAATATCAGTGATGGTTTTAAGAATTTTCAAAATATCACTGTTAAGGAAGAGATATTCAGCGATGCATTTTGTTTTGAAATCTTGCATTTTCATGCGATTGTCAGAGAGAGAAAACATACCTTGATATCAGCTTAACCAAGTTTTATTCAGAGAGAAGATGATTGAATAGGTTATACGAGTTGATTTTATCATATCGCTGATCAATGTGAACCGTTGAGGATTTTACCCTTCAAAGTTCAGCATTCCAAGCTCGCTGATGAGAAAGTTGAATCTTGTCTCATCAAGAGGTTTGGTAAATAAATCAGCTAACTGATAATCAGTTGGGATAAAATGAAGTTCTATATCACCATTCATCACATGATCTCTGATAAAATGATATCTGATTTCTATGTGTTTGGTCTTTGAATGTAGTACTGGATTGTTTGCTATGGCGATGGCACTTGTGCTGTCGCAATAGATTGGAATTTTGGAGAGCTGAAGATCATAGTCTAGTAGCTGATTTCTCATCCACAAGACTTGAGAACAACAGCTTCCAGCAGCTACATATTCAGCTTCAACTGTGGAAGTGGACACTGATTTTTGCTTTTTACTAGTCCAACTTACCAGCTTTCCACCCAGGAGCTGACATCCTCCTGTGGTGCTTTTCCTATCCATTTTGCAACCTGCAAAATCACTATCTGAATAGGCGGTTAGATCGAATCCTGAATCTTTGGGATACCAAAGACCTAGGTTCGCTGTATCCTTAAGGTATCGAAAAATTCGCTTTACAGCTTTCATATGAGATAGCATAGGTTCAGCTTGATATCGTGCACACAAACATGTTGCATACATAATATCGGGTCGGCTAGCTGTAAGATACAAGAGAGAGTCGATCATCCCACGGTACAGTGTGACATTAACAGGTATTCCCTTTGAATCCTTGTCAAGTGTCAGCGGTGGTGCCATAGGGGTTTTCATAGTTGAACTATGAGTTAAATCAAATTTCTTCAGCATATCTTTAACATACTTTCCCTGATTAATAAACGTTCCTTTTTCAGTTTGCTTAATCTGAAGACCAAGGAAATATGTTAGTTCACTCATCATGCTCATTTTATACTCATCTTTGATTCTATCAGCGAAACGAGTACAAAGCTCAGGGTTAGTAGAACCAAATATAATGTCATCAACATATATTTGAACTAGAATGATATGACCTTTTACTTTTCTAAAAAAAAGAGTTTTGTCAATCTTACCTCGCTCAAATTTTTCAATATGGAGATAAGTAGAAAGAGTGTCATACCATGCACGAGGAGCTTGCTTCAAGCCATAAAGTGCCTTATCCAGTTTATAAACATAACATGGACGCTTAGAATCTGAGAATCCTGGAGGTTGTTCCACATACACTTCTTCATTCAGCTTTCCATTTAGAAACGCTGACTTAACATCCATCTGATGTACTTTGAAGTTTTTGTGTACAACATATGCTAAGAATAGACGAATAGATTCAAGTCTTGCTACTGGAGCAAATGTTTCGTCATAATCTATACCTTCCTCTTGTCTGTATCCCTGAGCAACAAGACGAGCTTTGTTGCGGGTTACAGTACCATGTTCGTCCAACTTGTTTCGATAGACCCATTTAGTGCCTATTACTGTTTTATCAGTTGGTCTCCGAACAAGTTTCCAAACTTTGTTTCTTTCGAATTCAGTCAGCTCTTCTTGCATGGCGCTGACCCAGTTTGGATCTTTGAGGGCATCATCTATTTTCTTTGGTTCAGTTAGAGAAATAAAGTTAACAAATAAACAAATATTACCTGCACTTCGTCGAGTCTGAACACCAGCGTTTGGATCACCAAGAATTTGATCAATTGGGTGATTTACGGTCCATCGCTGAGCCGGAGCATAAGTCGCTGACTCATCTTGAACTGGAGGAGCTGAAGATGAGGCTTCAGCTACTTCTGGAGTTTCAGCTAAGAGAGGAATACTTGCATTTGTCATTTCATTTACTGATTGCTGAGAGATAGATGGAATGTCTGAGGCATTTGGTTCAGCGATAGGTATAGTGTTTATAGGAACAACTGAGACCCATGATGTTTCAGCTTCACTATTCTGCATGTTTGGAATGATAGGAGGACTATCATCTTCTACTGGATGAGCATGAGGAGTGGGAATATCTTCTAAATCAGCAAGATGAGAAAACATCCATTGATTCAGTTCTTCAGTATCAGCGGACGGTTTAGAGTTCGCTGAACGGGATTCGTCAAACGTGACGTGAATAGTTTCTTCTACAGTTTGTCTTCTACGATTGAAGACTCTGAAGGCTTTGGAAACTGAGGAGTATCCAAGAAAGATTCCATCATCAGCCTTAGGATCAAACTTTCCAAGAGCATCTCTGTTGTTCAGTATGAAACACTGACATCCAAAGATGTGAAGAAAGCTGATTGAAGGCTTTCTCCCATGAAAGAGTTCATAGGCTGTCTTTTTGAATCTTTTAACTATCAGCGACCTGTTTTGCGTAAAACAAGCAGTGTTGACAGCTTCTGCCCAAAACTGAGTAGGCAGGTGAGAATCGCTGAGCATTGAACGTGCAGCTTCAATAATTGTTCTATTTCTTCTTTCAGCGACTCCATTTTGTTGCGGTGTTCTCACTGAAGAGAAGTTGTGAGAAATACCCTTACTCTCAAGGAAGGAATCAAGAGAACTGTTTTTGAATTCAGTCCCATGATCACTCCTTATTGAGCGAACGGTCAGATTGTTCAGGGTTTCCATTTTCCGAACAAAGGTGATGAGTTCTTCAGGGGTGTCACTCTTAGAACGGAGAAACATTACCTAAGTGAAGCGAGAGAATTCATCAACTATGACCAGCGTATATTTCTTTCCAGCGATGGATTGTTTGTTAACAGGGCCAAACAAATCCATATGGAGTAGTTGTAGAGGAGATGACACTGAAGAAACTTGCTTTGATTTAAAGCTTGCTTTGGTCTGCTTCCCTTTTTCACACGCTGAACATAAAGACTCTTTGGCGTATGAATGCTGAGGTAGACCAGTGACTAACTCTTTTGAAGAAAGAGTGTTCAGTGTCTTGAAATTTAGATGAGATAGCCTCTTATGCCATAGCCAGTTGACATCAGATGAGGCCTTTGAGAAGAAACAGGAGTTCTCAGTGGTTGTTGAGTCCATGTTTATTACATAAACATTTTCCAAACGATAACCGCTGAGAGCTATCTTCTCCTTTTTGTCAGCGACAAAGCAGGATTCCTTAGTAAAGATTACTTTGTTATCCATGTCGCAAAGCTGACTGATGCTTAGAAGATTATGCTTCAGCCCTTCAACATATGCGACTCTTCTGAAGGAGGTTGTACCATTTGAAAGTACACCATACCCTCGGGTATGTCCTTTTCCATTTCCACCGAAAGTTACAGAGGGACCCTTCTCTTCCTTGTATTCAGCGAGCAGGCTTTTCTTTCCAGTCATGTGTCTAGAGCATCCGCTATCGAGATACCATATACCCTTCTTAACCTGCAATACAAAGGAAGATTAGTTTTTCTTGGGTACCCACTTGACCATGTATACACATTTGTCAGTGGAAGTAGTTGGAATGGAAGATTCAGCAGTCTTCGCAGCATTTGAAGATTCAGCTTTGTCTTTCTTCACTTTGGTTAATTTCTTAACTTCAGTGGTAGGATTCACCTTGACCTGATTTGCACCAGGGTTGGTCTTCTTTGCCTTGGGGGCAATCTTCACCTTAGCTATCTTTTCAGCTTTGGTGGCTGTGGGGCACTTACTAGCAATATGATCGGTAAGTCCACAGTGATAACATTTCCTATAACTAAAAATAGTTCTAGGACCATTTGAATGCTGAGCTTTTGATTTCGAATTAGAAGTGCCAGCACCAAGTAAACTATTGGCTTTAGAAATGGGACGAACATTCAGTTCTTCAGATTTTCTTACCAAGGACATCCACTCTGAGTCTAGGAGTAGATCGCTGAATAGATCCAGAGATCTGCTTCCTTGATCCAGAGGGATGAGCCACTGAAGCTTCAGAAGCATTCAGCTTTGATACTAAGGTACCCTTCTGAGGATTCTGGTAAATAACAATTCATTTACCTTTGTCTTTAGAGACAGAGGTAGGTTTTGAATAAACCATTTTCTCCTTGCCTTTTGAGAAGGTAGGAGTTTCCTCAGGGATTGGTGTATTGGACGAGGAGCACTGAGAAGATGAAGTATCAGCGACTGAGGATACGAACGTTCCAAATTTAAGCATTGAACGCTCAGTGGTTGGTTTTGGAGTATCATATTTGTAACCCAGGCCACGTTTATCACTTAGGGGAATCTGAGACTTTATTATCTCAGTGATCTTTGTTGAAGAATTACACCATCCTTCAACAGTAGCTTTTTCAGCTTTTAATGCAGCGATAGCTTCTGCTCGTTCGATTTTGACTAGCTGATTTAAATATACTTGATCTTTAAAATCTTCTTCATTTTTAGAAAGCTTTTCTATTTGAAGGTGGCAGTTTTTAAGCTTTTCAGCGAGATCAAGGTTTTGGTTTTCAACCACAGTTTTGCCGTTCATGGCTTCGTATAAACTTCTAGTCAAGAGATCGATCTTACGGAGACTATCAGCTTCATCAATATTTGCAATATTGGTAAAGAAAGAAGGTGATACCTGAATAGCAGAGGTTGAAGTGGAGGGAATGTCTGAACTTTCTTCCTCTTCTTCAATCTTGGCCATAAGACATAGATTTGCTTCATCATCTTCAGAGTCAGATGATGATGCTTCTTCATCAGAAGCAGCCCAATCATAGTTAGCCATCAGGCCTTTATTCTTCTTCTTAAAGCTTTTCAGCTTAGCATATTTTTCTTTCAGCTTTGAATATTTGTCATCTTTATTCCTTGGAACAAAGGATTTCTTTGTAAAAGCTGAGGGTCTAGAAACTTTCTTAGACCTGCACTCGTTAGCGAAATGTCCTGTCTTTTCGCAGTTAAAACAAGTAGCAGTAGCCTTATCAACAAAAGTTAATGATCTAGGCTTGTCAGTTATGGAAAGAGGTTTGTTCTTTCTAAACATTTTCTTTTTGGCAAATCTCCTGAACTTTTTAGTTAGGAGAGCCAAAGATTCATCATCATCTGAAGAATCAGAATCTAATGACCTTTCAGAGTTACTTTCTAACTCAGTGATAGTGACCGAGGATCGCTGAGTAGAAGGTTCCTCTGAGATTAAAGCAACAGGGGCGCTTTTGGAATCTTTTACAAGATTCTTCTTAAGATGGCTCGATTGCTCATGATTCAGCAACGTGCCATATAAGGTTGAAAGGGTCATTGATTTTAGATCCTTTGACAGCTTGAGACACATAGAATAATTGTCCCAGCTTTCAGGTAAACATTCTAGAAACTTTGTCAGTACTTCAAAGTTAGAATATTCCTTACCAACAGTTTTCAGATCTATAATTAAACAATTAAAACGTTGGTGAACTTCAGAGAGAGATTCATTCTTACCAGAAATGAAGCTTTCGTATTGTCTTACCAGGTTGATCTTTCTTGAGTCCTGGACTTCAGACGTTCCTTCATACTGAACACATATTGTGTCCCACATGGCTTTTGATGTTTTCAGATTCATGACGGAATGGTAGACTTCGTCAGGAAGAGCCATGGATAGTATGGATCTGGCTTTTGTATCTATAGCCACTTTCTTCTTATCTTCGTCAGTCCATTGAAAGATTTCCTTAGGGACCATCCTTTCTGGAATAGCAGGTCTATTCTCAGCGGCTGGAAATGCAGCATCAATTCTTACAGGGATGAATGGACCATTCTCGAGATAGTAAGGCATAGTAGGGTCTACACCTTCTAGGAAGAGTGTCATCCTATTTTTCCATAAGTTGAAGTTATCTCTGGAAAATCTAGGGGGTTTAGCAAGAGAACCATTGTCTATATAATTTGTGTTTGTGTTGGTGGCCATTTTCAGATAATAGCAAGGAAGAGAAATATCTTAGATTATATCTTGTTTATGAGATTAAACAAATCCGCTCTGATACCACTTGTTGGTCCTGAAGGCCTATACAAGTTTGTAGAAGGGGGGGGGGGGGAGTGATAACGCCACTTTTTGGCGTTATTTTCGGTTCTCAAACCAACGAGATTGGCTTGTACTCAAGTAAAAAGGCGGGTATTTTACGGTTTATTGAGTGATTTACGCAGGTTATATAAAAGGCGGCATTCCTCGGAAATAGAAGCGAAAAAGAGCCCAAAACGAGTCAAAACGAAGCCTAACAGAAGCCCAAAAGCCAAGCCCAAGACCCGCGACCGAACCAGGACCCGACCCGCGAACCAGAAACAACCCAGAGCAGCATCTGAAACCCGCGCGACTTTCCACGTGACTTGCAAGTCGCGTGGAAGGTCGCGTATCCCTCTGTTTGTCGAAAATCAGTTTTATAAGTCGGGATTTAGGTCACTTTTTCGGTATCGAACTTACGGCAGACGATTGGGAGCAGTTCGGGGGCGATTTTCAGAGCCACGTGACACCATTTGGAGCGAAGATCGAGAATCAATCGAAGGATCGTTCAAGACGCAAAGGAGATTTCAACACGGGGAAAGGGAGTTCATCAACTCATCTTACACATTCACCACGATCACGTTACCATGTTCACTTTCACTTTTGTTTCTCTTTCTTTTGTGTATGAATCCCCCAACATCATGAACTAACTTTAAGATGTTGGGGGTTGGATTGAATTAGGATTGAACATATGATGGATGACGAATGATTTTTATCAGTTTTCCGATTTAATGAATGCATGTGATTTTGTTCTTAATGCCTTTGTGAGCGTAGCTAACTTGCAATTGTTTTATTGTTGTCAATTATGTTCGAGAGAATCAATTGAGATCTAGAATTAGGAATTACATGTCTAAAGTAAGAAAGGATAGAGATATACCGAGTAAACTTTAGTCTCATAATAATCTACGCTTAATGTGTTTTGAACTATATAAGGTGAGATCGAGAGATTAATCTTGTATTTGTTTTCGAAATAAACTTCATGGTAGCTTGAGAAAGCATCATGTTGTTACACATATAATTGTTGTTACTTGAGAGAGAGCAATGGTTAGATCAAGGTTGAGTAGTCATTAACGGAATTAACTGGTATTTGTCATTAGTCTGATATTCATATGTGAAACCTAAGGATATCCAACCCTCAACTGTTTCTCCATCTGAATTCCAAAACTGCTTACTAGTTGTCTGGTGTTTGTTTGATTTTAATTTCTGCAAGTAATTAGTTATAAATCCAAATCTCCAAATTTGACAGTCCAATTAATAGTTTCTTGTAGTAATTGTGATATTTAGTTCCTAGTTCCCGTGGATTCGATACTCGTACTTACCGTACGTTATTACTTGATTTCGACACCGTACACTTGCGGTTAGATTTAGGAGGGGTGATACCCGCCCTGTCAAGTTTTTGGCGCCGTTTCCGGGGAACTAGTTGTAGCTAATAGCACTACCAGCTATACGCGCTATTAGATTGGACATTTTTTTTCGTATTCTATTTCATCACTTTGAATTTCTGGATTGCTAAGTTCGTGTAATTGCTATTTCAGGTGCCACTTGGTTTATGCCAAGGAAAACCCGAGGAAAAGAACTCGAGCCCATCGACCCAGAGATCGAAAGAACCGCTCGTCGGCTGCGTAAGGAAGCGAAAGCCAAAAGGAATCTGAAATTCGAGATGTCTGACGACGAGAGACCACCTCGCCGCAACAATCCACCACCACCTCCGGAAAGAGTTCCGATGCGGTCGTTTGCCGACCCGAATGTGGCAGCGGCCCGCATAGGTATTCAGCCGCCTACCACTGCGGCTAACTACTTTGAAATAAAGCCGAGCACCATCGTAATGGTGCAACAAAATCAGTTCGGGGGAGCACCAACCAAAGATCCTCATGCACATCTCCGTGCATTCGAGAGGATTTGCAGCACCTTCAAGATCAACGGGATGGAGGAGAACGCAATCAAACTGAGGCTGTTCAGTTTTTCACTGAAAGGTCGAGCTGAAATATGGATCGAAGGCCTTCCATCAGACCTTATCACCACTTGGGCACAATTGAAGGCAGCTTTTCTCCAGAAATTCTTCCCGCCGGGAAGAACCGCGCAGTTAATGGCCGACATTACGCATTTCGCGCAATGGGACCAAGAGACGCTATAAGAGGCTTGGGAGAGGTATAAGGACATGTTGAAGAAGTGTCCACATCACGGTCTTCATGGGTGGGTCATAATCCAAACGTTCTTTGGAGGCCTCCACCCACAATTCAAGAACGATATTACGGCTGCAGCGGGGGGAGCTCTCATGAACAAAACCTATGAAGAAGCAGTCGAGCTGATTGAGAATCTTGCCGAACACAGCTACTCCACTCCACGATCATCCATTGCACGAGTGGCGAGTGTTCGTGAATCGGATGAGCTTAAGGAGATTAAAACCCAATTAGCAGCAATTACGAGCCATTTGCAAGCAAACAATATTCAAGAACCTGACCAAGTCCATTTTGTGGCAAACCGGAACCAACCGAGAAACGATCCGTTCTCGAACACTTACAACGAAGGGTGGAAAAAGCATCCCAATCTTTCATGGAATCAGCCGGGTCAACCACAGTCAGGTAACTTCCCTAACTCTTCCAATTTTTCTCATACTAATAGTGCTTATCGTCCTCCAGGTTTTCAGCAAAGAAACGAGGGACCATCCGGGGAGAAGAAGCCGGGATTAGAAGATATGATGATGAAGTTTATGGCAAAGATGGACAACACGGTCGGAGAGCTAGCGAGCACGGTGAATACAGTAAAAGCCGCTACTGAGCAAAATACGGCTGCAATAAAGATTCTCGAAAGACAAGTAGGGCAGATTTCTGAAGCCCTACAAACCCGACCTCCCGGAGCATTCCCGAGTATGGCTGAAAAGAGGAACCAAGAGAACTGTAGCGCCATTTATTTGAGGAGCGGAAAGGGACTGAATAGAGAACCGTCTTCTGAAGAGACCGAGCCCGATAGAGAGAGTTCGAATGAAGAAAAAGAGGTCGTGGTTGAAGAGAGCAAGAAGAGTGAAGAGAAGAAGAAAGAAGAAACACCACCGGTCAAGCCGGAAATCCCGAGAGTACCCTACCCAAGCAGGCTGAAAGCAAATAAGGACCAGGTTCATTTTTCTAAATTTCTTGATGTCTTTAAAAAGCTAACCATTAATATCCCGTTTGCAGATGCGCTTACACAAATGCCCTCTTACGCAAAGTTCATGAAAGAGATCCTCTCCAAAAAGAGGGCACTTGATCACCAGGCCACCGTTGCACTCACTGAAGAGTGCAGCGCAATTTTCCAGAATAAGCTGCCCCAAAAGCTTACAGATCCAGGGAGTTTCTCGATTCCTATTCAAATTGGCAGTTTTAATTTTAATAAAGTTTTATGTGATTTAGGGGCTAGTATTAATCTGATGCCTCTATCTATTTTCAGGAAACTTGGCCTGGGTGAGGTAAGCCCAACATATATGACATTGAAGCTGGCTGATCGATCGATAAGGTACCCATACGGGGTGATTGAAGATGTGCTGATTAAAGTTGGGAAGTTCTACTTTCCAGTAGACTTCGTGGTAATCGACATCGATGAAGAGGTCCCGATGATCCTGGGACGGTCATTTTTGGCTACAAGTAGAGCTCTGATTGATATGGAAGAGGGTGAGATCACGTTCCGAGTGGGCGGAGAGAACGTGAGATTCAAGTTGCTGGAAAGAGAAAGTGGTGAAGGAGAAGCTGGAGTTGGTCATGGAGGACCGAAGATGAAAGAGTCCGCGGGAAATCGCAAGTGTGGGCGATCCAAAACCGCGGATACCGAGCCGAGTTGAAACCACACAGTCGTGCCACGACTTTAAATAAGGCGCTGGGTGGGAGGCAACCCACCAAGGTTTGTTTCAGTTTAGTCTTTTTAGTTAAGTGTGTTCTATTTCAGAAAAACCATAAAAATTGAAAAATCGAAAAAAGCCAAAAATATTTTGAAACAGGGACATACGCGGCTTTACACGCGGTTTGTATACCGCGCAGCAAGCCGCGGGACCCTCTGTTGGTTTTCTGAAACAGAGGGCTACACGGTTTTCCACGCGACTTGCAAGTCGCGGGCTAAACCGCGTGAGTCCCATTTGCCCCGTTTTTTCGTTTTTCGTGCAGTTTTTGTTCCCTTTCTTGCTTTGTGTGTTTTCTGTTTTTGTTTTGTGTCTTTCCCTTGTCTTGCATGTTCTCCCTATCTCCTCTAAGTGCTCAACCAATCAAGAATCCTCCGGCCGGGCAAAACAGGTATGTTCTAAATCTTTCTGCTAAAAGAGTGGTGTTTGATGTGTTGTTCCATTTCAATTGCACGAGATGCAACAAACCTAAGTTTCACTTAGGTTTGGGGTGCCTCATCTTTCACACCTACACACTCACTTTTGACCCTGTGCAAACCTCGGTTTCACCGAGGTTTGGGGTTGGCTTTTATTTGGCAAACCTAGGCCACGGCCTAGGTTTGGGGTGCCCAGTTTAGAAATTTTGGGGATTTCTTTTTGCTTGCTATGTTAATGTTTTACCCGTCCTCTTTATACCTGTAAATAAATGCACAATGATTGAGTCGCATCACCTACGACTTTGCTTGCACATTGGGGACAATGTGTGGGTAAGGTTTGGGGTTGCCCAATCGGGCCCAAGTTATGCACGTAGATTTCCTGCACTTCTGAGTGTCTAGATCATAATAGCTAAATTTTTTGTTTTGAATGACTGCGACCAACCATTGTGGGAAGAATCTTGTGATAGCGACGTGACCGTTAGGGAAGGACCGGGAAAGGATATGACTAGGGACATTAGTGGAGACCACCCGATAGTGAGATTTTGAGCCTAAAAGACGTTTTTCATTTCGAGGGATTTATACACTTAAGTCACATACACTTTTTTGAATTCCTTGTCGTGAATGTAGAATGATCTCGCTACATTATTGCATTGAGTAGCAAAGACAACCATCGGGATATTAGGTGAGGGTATAGTAGACCATATCGTGTGGACCTTAAGAAATGATTCCAGGCATTGTGTGTTTGTTTAACCTTTTTAGCTATCGTTTCCCTTTTTACCCTTAGTGTGTATCCATAGCCATTTTGCAGCCAAACACCCACCTTATTTCTTTCTAAACCCATCATTTACCCTTTAGCCAAAAGCCTTAGCCAACCCTTATCCGAAAGTGTGTCAATCGGAAGCAGTAATGAACCAATAGAGTGAGAGCATAAAAGAAGAACTCCGGCCAGCAATGAGAATAAAACGGGTCAATGTAACCCGAGAAGTAGAAAAGAGGACCAATGAAGTCCCAAAAAAAATGCAGTTATTTAGATATTAGCTATAGCAGAAAATAAAGAGAGTTAAAGCAACTCCAATAGTGACGAAGAGGGCCAAATAAGAGAGCGAAAAACCATAGAGTTCGGAACTGCCAATGATTGACATGCCAAGGATATTTGAACCTTTTTACCCGTCGTTTCATAACCATAGCCTTAGCCCCATTACAACCCGTGTAAAGACCTGGATGATCTTTTGGAAAATGTGATTACGGTTTACGACTACCGTTACCGATATTCCCTGTCTTGCTACTTAATTCCGTCTGAGATCAAAATTTTGGACATTTGTGCGTATTTCTTGAGAGTTGTCATGACATTTGAGTATTCTTGCACATAACCTCCTTAACATGACAACACGAGCGATAACCTAGGTTCGAGTGTAAAGAGAGTATCCCGTGAGGTAGGGTCGAGGCGAAATGTTTTCCCTAGTATGTTTGGACCTAGTCTAACCCTGATGTGATCGGAACAGTCACGAGTTCAACTCCCAATGGAAGGTCATAGGTCAAACGAAATGAGAATGAGGCGAGAGTGAGATAGATATTCACGGGTATGGGAAATCACCGATGCATCACTTGGTACCGATTGGAATTGTGCAGTTATTATTCTTTCTGAGATATATGCTTTAATTCTGTTTGTCGCTAATTTGCTTGGGGACAAGCAACGCTCGATTTGGGGTTGTTGATAACGCCACTTTTTGGCGTTATTTTCGGTTCTCAAACCAACGAGATTGGCTTGTACTCAAGTAAAAAGGCGGGTATTTTACGGTTTATTGAGTGATTTACGCAGGTTATATAAAAGGCGGCATTCCTCGGAAATAGAAGCGAAAAAGAGCCCAAAACGAGTCAAAACGAAGCCTAACGGAAGCCCAAAAGCCAAGCCCAAGACCCGCGACCGAACCAGGACCCGACCCGCGAACCAGAAACAACCCAGAGCAGCATCTGAAACCCGCACGACTTTCCACGCGACTTGCAAGTCGCGTGGAAGGTCGCGTATCCCTCTGTTTGTCGAAAATCAGTTTTATAAGTCGGGATTTAGGTCACTTTTTCGGTATCGAACTTACGGCAGACGATTGGGAGCAGTTCGGGGGCGATTTTCAGAGCCACGTGACACCATTTGGAGCGAAGATCGAGAATCAATCGAAGGATCGTTCAAGACGCAAAGGAGATTTCAACACGGGGAAAGGGAGTTCATCAACTCATCTTACACATTCACCACGATCACGTTACCATGTTCACTTTCACTTTTGTTTCTCTTTCTTTTGTGTATGAATCCCCCAACATCATGAACTAACTTTAAGATGTTGGGGGTTGGATTGAATTAGGATTGAACATATGATGGATGACGAATGATTTTTATCAGTTTTCCGATTTAATGAATGCATGTGATTTTGTTCTTAATGCCTTTGTGAGCGTAGCTAACTTGCAATTGTTTTATTGTTGTCAATTATGTTCGAGAGAATCAATTGAGATCTAGAATTAGGAATTACATGTCTAAAGTAAGAAAGGATAGAGATATACCGAGTAAACTTTAGTCTCATAATAATCTACGCTTAATGTGTTTTGAACTATATAAGGTGAGATCGAGAGATTAATCTTGTATTTGTTTTCGAAATAAACTTCATGGTAGCTTGAGAAAGCATCATGTTGTTACACATATAACTGTTGTTACTTGAGAGAGAGCAATGGTTAGATCAAGGTTGAGTAGTCATTAACGGAATTAACTGGTATTTGTCATTAGTCTGATATTCATATGTGAAACCTAAGGATATCCAACCCTCAACTGTTTCTCCATCTGAATTCCAAAACTGCTTACTAGTTGTCTGGTGTTTGTTTGATTTTAATTTCTGCAAGTAATTAGTTATAAATCCAAATCTCCAAATTTGACAGTCCAATTAATAGTTCTTGTAGTAATTGTGATATTTAGTTCCTAGTTCCCGTGGATTCGATACTCGTACTTACCGTACGTTATTACTTGATTTCGACACTGTACACTTGCGGTTAGATTTAGGAGGGGTGATACCCGCCCTATCAGGGGGGGGGGGGGGGGGTTGAATACAAACACACAGATTTTACTTTTCTAAATTGTTTATTGATAAATCATTAACAATTTACAGCTTGTTGCGGAAACAAGATTAAGGATAAACCTAAATCTAAACAAGTTGGAACATTAAGGTTTCTTGCACTAAGAGAGATAAGGAAATTACTAATAATAACCTATCTTGAGATAAGAGATTGAACTTGTCCAGAGTTAGCAAGTTGCTTCAAATGAAGTGGGTTCATATCTTTATATACTGCATAAATTTAATGCAAGTCAGTATACACTTTACACGTGTCATCAGCTGGTTGGTTGCATGTCATTGACCTTTGTTGACAACCTTAGTAGTCGCATGGATGAACAGTGTAGTATCAGAGTGGTTGTACGATTTCAGACAGTCAGAGGTTCTTTTCTGACATTTCGTACGGAGTCGTGCAAGGGAGGTTAAGACAAAAGTACTTTGTACGGAGGACTTCATGATCAGCTTTCGTTGATTCAGAGCATTATCATTATCTATTCAGCGAATGATAAAGTTCAGCGATAGCTGAAGTCTTGTACTTGATACTTCACGTTGAGTGGACAAATCTGAGTCTTCGCTGATCCGCATCAGTTCATTAGGAGACTTGTCGCTGGTTCTTGAGCTTGATCTTCGACTTCAGCGTAGAACCTTTGTTGACGTGAAACTTGTCTTCAGGGATCATAAGTAAACAACTAACTTATCAGCGATCATCATAATGACTTAACAGACTCAGAGCATTAATGGTGAACAATGTTCGCTGAATGTTTAATTTAAAGAGCGAGAGTTCCTATCAGCGGTACTGTAAGATCTTAGTACTTATCAGCGATAGTGAAACTCTGATACATATTGTTTACTTACAATTTTCACTAAGTATATAAGAGAGGGTCATTATCAAATCACTGAGGGTTTGGATCAACATCACTTCACAATATAGCTAAAGCTACTCCCAACCTGAGCATGTTGCACATGACGACAAATAAAAAGGGTTAGGCTAACGCCTAGTGAGTTCAAAAGTTTTATCATGACCATATAAATTCATAAATCGAGAGAATGCAATTTAAGTCATGAGTTCAAAAGAATTTACTTTAGATGCAAATCACCCATTTTTCCAACTCACACAAATCCCGTGCTGAAAGCTTTAATATAAAATGATTTCCAAAATGGGCTCATCCCCAAAACCAACATGAAAGGTGAATTAGTATTTGATTCTCAAAACGATTGAATTCATAAATAAATCGCCATTATTCCAAACATCTCAAACTTGGATGAAGCATAACCCATAGCTCACATAACGTGGAAAACAATTCATATAAATATGATACGTCACCGAAAACATGGATAAAAACAAATACCCAAAGCAACACCTTTCGGTGACGGGTGAGGCCCGTTTGCATTGCACGTGACGGAACACAAAAGTGGGTCACATAACCATGTAATAAAACAAACATGTGGATTACTCTCGTAAACTGAGCTCAATCACTCCAGATCTATTGCCCGCGAGACTTGGGAGCCCCCAACTTCAACCACTCCAGGTCTATACATTGGGTCACTCCAAATCCACAAAACAAGCACGTTGGGATTACACTTTACTGCCCATGAGACGACGCCCGACCATATAGGCCCACGCCTTACTTATCATGGAACCCGATGCCTATCCCGTGCCAAGCATATATGGAATTACACCTTACTGCCCATGAGACGACGCCCGACCACATAGGCCCACGTCTTACTTATCATGGAACCCGATGCCTATTCCGTGCTACAATGAGAAACTAGCGTCTCGTAAACTGAGCTCAATCACTCCAGATCTATTGCCCGCGAGACTTGGGAAACTCAAATGCCTATGGATCCATAGCTAATAAGGTCTAAAACATTACACGACCCCGAATGAATAAACAAGTGCATTCAAAACATGCAATTCCCCAATAACGTAAATCATGATCAAAACTCGACTTCGAGCTATCAAAACTGGACAATTGTCCCCAAGACTTAACAAAATCCAATACCGAGCCATAAGCTCAACTGACTCAAGAGATAATTCATGAAAAGTCATAAAATGAGTTTAAACGTACCAACACACACTTTTGCCAATAAATATTTCAAATCCATGAAAAAACCCGAAACAAACATTGGGTTAAGACAACCCTCTTTTCCAAGGAACTCACACCGTTACATTTTCAAATCGTCCCATAACGTACTAAATGCATGTTTCCAAATTATGCACAAAATGCATTTTCATATCAAGTAGACTTCATTTATAAAATAAATCATCAATACATTTCATTTACGATTTAATCTATCAAATTTCCAAAAATCTCAAATATGAGTATTTTACCACATTTACCAAGCTAAACATTTCAAGGGTCAAAACCCACCTAATAACCCAACATTTGACAATTTTCATGTAAACACATAAATACTTGGAAAATAACATTTTTGGCATGTATAAAGTTTTCACAAAGCAACTTGAACTCACCTTGCTAGATTTAGGCTAAATCTAGATTTTTCCCAAACGTAAGCTCCTTTGAAGAAACTTGCATCCTCAAGACAAATTCTCCAAAAACCTAGATCCATAATTTTCCAACCATAAACATTCATATCCAAACATAAAGAATCATTCCCCAACCATTTTACATCCAATTCCGAACTTATATCAAAGCCCTAATTTTATGGATGAAGAAGAAGAATGTTTCCTTAACAAAGCATACCCAAAATTACATCAATAAAACCCCCAATGGAAGAGAAGATGAAAACCACAAAACCCTAACTTTTGGGTAGAGAGATATTACCTTTATCACTTGGATTCTTAGAGCAAAGCTCCTAGTCACCCATAAAAGCTCCAAGCTTCCATACCTTCAACAATGGTGGAAAAGGTTTTAGTTTGGGTGAAGAAGATGAAGGAGAGAAGAAGGGTTTGTGTTTTCTTGGAGAAAATCGGCTGAGAGAGGGAGAGAGAGGTTGAGTTAGGGTTTGGAAAGTGAAATGAGGGAATAGAGAGGGAGAGGCTTTAAAAGTATACAAAAATAACATCAGACGCATCGCGGACGTCCGGCCTCAGCCGAATTGTTTTCTTCTAAAATCCCCTGTTGCTTCCGCGGACGGCATGCGGACTTCCTGTAACAACCCAGTCTAAAATAAGCATGAAAATCATATAAATTAGAACATCCCAAAAATGGGTCCCAAAATTTCTTACACAAGTCTCAAAATTAGGTTGGCGGAAACCACCTATACACAACTGAGAATGAACTAACTACTACAAGTATAAGTGGCACTGTCTCTATCTGCATCTGTCCTCTATCATGCTCTTGCTCACTTACCTGAGCCTCCTACCATCTGCTTACCTGAAAAGGTTTAGTTTGGAAAAAAAATGCGAGGGTTAGACCATGAGGTCTAGTGAGTCCCTCCTGACAGTTCTCAAAATCATTTTAAAACTTTGCATAACTTTCATATATAAAACTTTCAATAATAAACTTTCACATAGCTGAACGTTACAAACTTCCACGGATAAATCCGCTCCCGTAAATGGCACCCTGAAGTCACCCGAAAGTGACAACGAGTCAGTATCACGCTGCCTTACTGGGTCTCACTTCCCATGGCATAAACGGAACCTCCCCCCGGCGTGAGTACTGGCGGAACCTCCCCCCGACTTAGCCATTTTACGTCTACACAATGTATGCATACATCTCACATAAAACTTTAAACAACTTTCAAGCAATAAAAAGCATAAGGACAAAACATGGCATTTCTCATCATGTATCTACTTTAGAAAAACACGTTAAAATGCACGTATTTTAGTTAGAAAACTCACCTGATGCTTATACAGTCTTTTCTCGCTTTACTTCTGGCTTACTGTCGATCTACCTGGGAAATGGATAAGATACACACTGCTCAGATTCTACACACCTTCCGGATACTATCATACCGGACACAGACTTTCCGGACACAAAGGCTTACCGGATACCAAGGCTTTCCGGGAAATTCTTACTTACCGGACACTCCTTACTTTCCGGACAATACACATTCCGGACAACACTACTACCCGGACAACCAATTTTTCCGGGTCCCTTCTACTTACCGGTTACCTGAATTTACCGGATGCTAGACTTCCCGGACACTCTGTAACATCCCAGGCCAACCGTACCAGATATTGTCCGCTTTGTCCACACACCTGGACTCACGGTTTTAAAACGCGTCTGATAGGGGAGGTATCAAGTTCCTCTTATAAGGCAACCTTTGTTCCCCTCCCCAACCAATGTGGGATCTTACAATCCACCCCCCTTGGGAGCCCAGCGTCCTCGCTGGCACACCAGTCCGGTTCCCGGCTCTGATACCATCTGTAACATCCCCGGCCAACCGTACCAGATATTGTCCGCTTTGTCCACACACCTGGACTCACGGTTTTAAAACGCGTCTGATAGGGGAGGTATCAAGTTCCTCTTATAAGGCAACCTTTGTTCCCCTCCCCAACCAATGTGGGATCTTACACACTCATACGGAAACTTTCAACCATTGCGACTTACCGGACACTCATCTGGTAACTCTCAACCGATGACGGTTTCCGGACGGGGTGCTGGGTCGAATAAACAGAGAAAATCCATTCTAATCTTTTTTTTTAAAAGCTACGATTCAGTAGTAACTAACCACATAATTGTTCTGTAAACAATTCTCGCCCAGTTTCACTAATCCAACACGGTTTAAGGCCACTAAATCATACTTTAGAGCTTCAAGTACTTTATTTAGCAAAAACTCTCAAACATCCAAACAATCATCAAATCAATCCTGATTAGAGCTATAGATTAGGGATTACCTGTTAGGTTTCTTGCAGCAAACGAAATCCAACTTCACTCTTTCTTCAGATTACCCAAAACGATGATTCTCCTCTTCAAGTGGTTCAAGAATACTCCAAAACCCTTTTCTCTCCTTTCTCTCACTATGCAGCCGCCAACAAGAACAAAAATGCCCTCCTAGGGCATTGTGCCCCAAATGATTAGGTTTAAAACACTTTATCTCTTCTTTACAAAGTGACCCCTCAACTTCCAGCATTAGAGAATTCTTCCCTAAAACTTGAAACTCTCCCAATTTGGTCACGGTTACTACACTTCCGCATGGCACGGACGTCCGACTGCACCTTGCGGTCGTCCGCCAAACCCTTATTCCATTTTTTCAAAATTTCGGGGTGTTACATTCCTCCCAACCTTGGAATGATTTCGTCCTCGAAATCTAGATTCCTTACAACCAAAGGTTATCCAGCTCAATCCTCCCAACCTTAGGTGTCCCATACTTCCCCATCGTCAGATTCGAACCCCCAATTAATCCCACGTGTTCTTAAATTTTCTCTCCAAGTCGGCCCAAAGTTTGATCACTACTGCAATCAACCAAAACCTCTGAATCCCAAGTGTTCCCGCCACTGAACTAGCATTCACTCCTAACGGATTCCATTAACTCCAACACCGACGGTCATCACTGACTCATTAATTACACAACTCCATAGATACGTCCAATTATCAATTATCCAACCGACAGATTTTCTTACCACACAAGGAAGGTCATCTCACTAATTCAACTTATCACAATTGAACATCTTAAGATTACTACCACCATTACCATCATTCCTTTAAAATCGGACTACAACCACCCGAATACACTAACGGTTCTTGACCTTGAAGCCAAAAGTTGACACCTAGTCATACCACCAAGTTCTGAACCATAGCAGAACTCTACACACGAGTTTCATTCGTCGAGCATTCTCACAAAACCAAAGTCATCGATATGGTGTCCACAAGGTCCTACACGTCCCTTTATGTGAAAATTGGCCAAGACCCAAAACAAAGTCGCCAACAAGGCGGTTACCACCAACACTAACGGGAAATACCACGAGTCTACCCTTCCAGTTACAAAATGTGTCGATTCTACAAACGGCACTACTTAACCTACGGTACTAACACGCGTTAAAATACCCAGTCTTCCACTATCGAAGTTCCACACACTTACTTTTAACCAGGGTCACTTACCCTTTCCAAGGTTCTAATTAGGGGTGAGCAATACCGGGTACCCGCCTTATTTTCATGGAACCGGAACCGGCGGTTCCTAGAAAGAAAGAACCAGAACCGGAACCGTTCCCGTCGGTTCTCTTTTTTTTTGGAACCGGTTCCGGTTCCGGGTACCCGCTGACAACTTTTTTTTATTTTTTTAACATTTTTTACAATAGAATCTGTTTACAGCAATCCAACAGCAACTAAATATCTAAAATAAATATCCAAAACTTGCAAACTTCAGTTCACTTTGTAATATCATTTATTAGTCTGAATCATTAAACTTCAGTTCACTTTGTAATATCATTTACAAACTTCAGTTCACTTTGTAAAAATATCATTTAGTAGTCTGAATCATCAAACTTCAGTTCACTTTGTAATACTTTCTTAAACTCAGTTCATGAAATAACAACGTTTTGCACAATTTTCTGGTTAAAAGAAATTAAGGTCACGCAACTAAAAATAAATCGAATACAAATTGAATATGGAGAAAATCGATTTGGAGAAAATCGATTTGGAGAAATCGAATACAAATCGAATATGGAGAAAATCGATTTGGAGAAATCGAATACAAATCGATTTGGAGAAAAACAAATCGAATACCTTAGAGGCTTAAATGCCGTTCGATCGAGAGGAGAAGAGCAGAGATTCGTTCGTGGCTGTGTGTGCAGCGGCGGTGGTGGTGGTGTGAACGTCGGTGGCTGTGAACGTCGGTGGCGATGGTGTGAACGTCGGTAGCTGTGTGCGGCGGTGTGTGCGGCGGCGGTGTGATGTGAATTGAGATTTGAGAGTGAAGTGATGAAGTCTAAATATGGTAATGCCGTAATGGAGTGGAAACTAAACCCTAAAATGTAATTTTTAGTTTATTAATTTTTTTTACTTTAGAGTTTTGATTAAATATTTATATGTAATAAATATTAGATATATAGAATTATAGATATATTAAAATATATCGGGTACCCAGCGGTTCCGGTTCTGGGTACCCAACGGGTTGCGGTTCTAAAAAAATGAAAATCGGAATCGGACCCAGTCTTAATCGGTTCCGTATTTTAGGAACCGGAACCAGAACCAGTCACATCGGTTCCGGTTCCGGAACCGGCAGTTCTGGAGCGGTTCCGGTTCCAAAGGCGGGTACCCAGTTCTGCTGCTCGCCCCTAGTTCTAATGAGTTCAAGGTTTTCAAGTGACTTACTAAACAAATATGCCAATCAAAACTTCTATAGAAATTTTCAACACGAGATTTCCATATCAAATTCATCATACGCATAAAAGCTACTACTACCTACTCGGTAGTTGTGCAAAAATGGACATGCTCGTCCCATATATGAAAGTCATCTTGAAAACCATTTCATCAAAATTCAAGTTATTAACAAGGCGTAAAAGTATGCTCAACAATCTTATGAAATGGACTGCCACGGTCTTAGCATGGATTTGTTTATGTCATGCACGTAAAGAAATTTTCATACTTTAAATAGTGTGCAACCAAAAGATTTATACGTATTTCAAAAAGGAGTTTAAACGACAACCGATTCCAACAATTCCTCTTTAATCACAAAATAACATTGAATCAAAATCCACCAATAAAATTCGCACGCGTCGGTTTATTTCGCAAAATGGTGAAACGATCCATAAATACACTTTGGTTAAAACATAAAATGATTTGTGTCAGTTCGAGTTTAAAGACAAAATCAACATGTTTTCATCATTTGAAGTTATCGACTACAACATCGTGAAGAAATTTCAAATTGGAGTGTGCATGCCACTTGTAACACTTTCTTAGTGGTTTTCCGAAAATGAGATTACATGCAATAGGCAGTCCACACTAAATTTTTGGAATAGAAAGTTTCATAAATTCAAGTTTCCAAATTTTCTCTTTTAGTCATATAATAACATAGGCGTAAAACCTTTTGACAAACCCGTACACGCTAATGTATTTTCTCAGAACTTAGGAGAGTAATAAGTGCTTGAAATTGGCTGACACAAAAAAGGGTTTAAATCGATTTCAAATCTCGAATCACACAAACAGTGCACTTTAATGTCCTAAAAACTTAAATAATTTCACAAACATCAAGGTTAAGACAAAGAGCTTTCCAAAATCCCCATCACGGTGCATCTACACCGAAAGTTTTACACTTGTAATATAAATTGTTAAAATGTCAATACTATTTACTCATCAAAATACTCAAGAGACTCCTTTTCTCCAAAACAAAAAGGTTTACATTTCCAAAATGTTCGTTAAACCAAATGTGACCAAAGTTCAACGACTCACGCAATCGTGTTTTTAAAATGTACCGAATTGTAAATCGTGCATAAATCCCACAATACTAAAACACATTTTGACCAAATGACTTCCATTTATATAACAAATCAATACCATACTTTATATCACGATTTATTCATTAGTGCCAAGAATTAGCGGTTACCAAAACATGTATACCCCTAGATCAATATGATGCATTTGCGTGGAAAGGAAATAAAATAACCAATTAACCCAAAAGCGCATAAAGCAAATCGTTAGGAATTACTATCATAATGTGCTTTCATGCATAACTCACAATATGCTAACACAATTCTTTGAAAGGGAACATATGCAGCATCAAAGCTCCAAAAACATTCCTTTTGGTCGTCTTACGACGTAAAATAATATTTCTCCACAAGACTCACGCGAAACAAAATGCCCACTGTAATCCAAAATTAACACGCGCAATAACTAAAGTATGCACCTTACAAACTTGCACCCACACGACACAAAACGTCGTAAAACAAAACTCTGTAAAACTCTATGAGCTCAATGACCTCAAATCAACCAAATGGTGCCAAGCCTTTCGCTTCCAAAAAATCAAATTGCATAACGCAAAATCATGACTAAAATGCCAAAACTTCCAAAATTCCCCTTTTTGTTGTAGTACGATCTAAGCAACACTTTTCGACAAAACACGCATTAAATAAATTTTCCAATAAACTTGACATAAACATAATGAAAGATAACTTTTCGTCCAAACCTTAACATATGTGGAGGAGATCCAATGTTAAAGTCATAAGCCGTAGTTACTTGCCCAACATCTTAAACATCATTAAAATATGGATATCACTGTATCCGAAAGTAACGTTGGACAACAACGAAATAAAGTGAGTCCCGACAAAGTTTGCAATTCCTTGCAATTAAAACAATTTCATGCATGTTCAAAACCATGATTTAAAATCTTGTGCGTGCTAAACGTTTTTCCGAGATTTCGTAACACAATTCACGCGAGGATTTGAAATACAAGAAATAGTTGATGCAATCTATCTTAAAAAATAAATTTTGTGTATGAATATAGTCGGCACTCAACATCTCAAGACCACATTCCTCAAATCCATCTGGTCCACTATTGTCATCCGGATGCTCAAACCTCTCAAGGCAAAATTGGGAATTACATTGATTAACCTTACGGTTTTTCCTTGAATCAAAGTCGGTTCAATAAGTCTATGGTTCTAATCCAACCATCAATCTCGACCCGAAACGGTCCACTTAAAGCAAATATCATGCTTATTGTCACCCAAAGTGACTCATACTAAAATCGTCAATCCTTTCCAACGACTACTCGCCTAGAAGCTTCTTCACTACCCCAACGGTCGTCACGTTAAAGTAGTTCAAGTAAGCACATGTAACGAGTAGGTTCACCATAACACTGGCCATGTGTAATTATGAACGTACCATACATGATTATCCTTGCTACCCTCGACGTGATTCTCGTTTCTAGCGACTCCATCAACCTCAAGACATCCTATCTTAAAGTGCCTAGTAGTGCAATTTCACTTTCACTTACTTAAAAGGACGCTAGTTTGAGTCTAGGTATCCAAAATCGACACCTAATTCTCTCAAACTTATGCTCTGATACCAACTTGTCACACCCTCAAATTTTTGAAAGAGCAACTAAATAAAATTTCGATAAAATAATAATCACTTAAGGGATAAAATTTCTTCTACAAGCCATTCTTGAAATTATCTTCAGATAAACATAATACCTCTCACAATTAATAATTCAAATCATACTAGGTGACCAACTAAAGTCGGGTGTTACTTAACAAAATTACAATTTGCTAATCCCAAATAAGTGTGGAAGACTTCTCTAAGCAAAATAACTTCTCGTACCCTCTACTAGCACTCATCACTTCACAGTGTAGCTAAAGCTACTCCCAACCTGAGCATGTTGCACATGCCGACAAATAAAAAGGGTTAAGCTAACGCCTAGTGAGTTCAAGAGTTTTATCATGACCATATAAATTCATAAATCGAGAGAATGCAATTTAAGTCATGAGTTCAAAAGAATTTACTTTAGATGCAAATCACCCATTTTTCCAACTCACACGACCCCAAATGAATAAACAAGTGCATTCAAAACATGCAATTCCCCAATAACGTAAATCATGATCAAAACTCGACTTCGAGCTATCTAAACTGGATAATTGTCCCCAAGACTTAACAAAATCCAATACCGAGCCATAAACTCAACTGACTCAAGAGATAATTCATGAAAAGTCATAAAATGAGTTTAAACGTACCAACACACACTTTTGCCAATAAATATTTCAAATCCATGAAAAACCCGAAACAAACATTGGGTTAGGACAACCCTCTTTTCCAAGGAACTCACACCGTTACATTTTCAAATCGTCTCATAACGTACTAAATGCATGTTTCCAAATTATGCACAAAATGCATTTTCATATCAAGTAGACTTCATTTATAAAATAAATCATCAATACATTTCATTTACGATTTATCTATCAAATTTTCAAAAATCTCAAATATGAGTATTTTACCACATTTACCAAGTTAAACATTTCAAGGGTCAAAACCCACCAAATAACCCAACATTTGACAATTTTCATGTAAACACATAAATACTTGGAAAATAACATTTTTGGCATGTACAAATTTTCACAAAGCAACTTGAACTCACCTTGCTAGATTTAGGCTAAATCTAGATTTTTTCCAAACGTAAGCTCCTTTGAAGAAACTTGCATCCTCAAGCCAAATTCTCCAAAAACCTAGATCCATAATTTTCCAACCATAAACATTCATATCCAAACATAAATAATCATTCTCCAACCATTTTACATCCAAATCCAACTTATATCAAAACCCTAATTTTATGGATGAAGAAGAAGAATGTTTCCTTAACAAAGCATACCCAAAATTACATCAATAAAACCCCCAATGGAAGAGAAGATGAAAACCACAAAACCCTAACTTTTGGGTAGAGAGATATTACCTTTATCACTTGGATTCTTAGAGCAAAACTCCTAGTCTCCCATAAAAGCTCAAAGTTTCCATACCTTCAACAATGCTGGAAAAGGTTTTAGTTTGGGTGAAGAAGATGAAGGAGAGAAGAAGGGTTTGTGTTTTCTTGGAGAAAATCGGCTGAGAGAGGGAGAGTTAGGGTTTGGAAAGTGAAATGAGGGAATAGAGAGGGAGAGGCTTTAAAGGTATACAAAAATAACATCAGACGCATCGCGAACGTCCGCATGGTTCCTTGCGGACGTCCGGCCTGAGCCGAATTGTTTTCTTCTAAAATCCCCTGTTGCTTCCGCGGACGGCATGCGGACTTCCGCATGGCACGGACGTCCAGCTGCACCTTGCGGACGTCCGCCAAACCCTTATTTCGTTTTTTCAAAATTTCAGGGTGTTACATATCACATAAATTGCATGAACATAAAACATTGTACTTTTTCGTGAACATAAAACTTTGTACCTTGTTTAATAAAAGTTTTACTAACTATTGTGTTAGACAACCTAGGGGGGGGGTAAGGTTGTATTTTAAAACTTTTACTTTCAAAAAATCTTTGAACAAATAAATACAGAATAAATAAAGCAGAGTATAAATAAGTAAGTATACAACAATTATATAAACAGATATAATTTAAATGCACAGAGATTATATAAATAAATATAAATGCAAAGCAGTTTATATAAATAAATATAATATAGCACAGCGGAATAAATAAAGAGATAAGGGATAGAGATACTTGACACAGAGATTTACTGATTTACCACCAACTGTGATAAACCAGCAGCCGAGACACTTCCCGACACGATCCAATAAATGTATTCTTTACGGTAGAAATACAAACCAAGTACAAAGGTAACGTAATTGATTCTCAAGCTTCTGCTATGAGATGTACAGGATCACACACCCGTTATTCAAATACTTACAAGAGGAGTATAACTCACAATGGGTAATCACTCTTGTATAATATCTCACACTTGGATATTTTATAAAAAAATGTTTTATAAAATATATATATATAAATAGATGAGAGAGCTGAGAGTTGCTGCTTATTGTTACTGTTGTTGTGTTCTGGTCTTTACTTCATCACCAGCAAGCATCATTATATAGCAACCCACTTCCAACGGAAACAAGAGGCGCGGTATACCGCCTTGCACACCGCGGTATACCGCGGTCAGATACTGACACACCAACGGCTACATGCAAAGTTGACAGGAATTACGTACCCGCGGTATACCGGCTGGGACTCGCGGTATACCGCCGTCAGGAAAAGTAACTTTCAACCAATCAGAATTGTACACGAGCCTGCCGCGGTATACCGGCTGAACAGCCGCGGTATACCGGCCGTAGTGTACCCGCGGTATACCGGCTGTACCGCCGCGGTATACCGCCGTCAGAAAAAGGACAGCTTCAGGACGTAACCAAATCTTGCTGAATCTTCTCAAAAAAAAAACTTATTTAAATAAATTATTTAAGGTTTTTAGAAATATCCAAGTGGTATATTATTTTAGGGTGTTTATCATTATTTAGTTATAAACAATAATGACGACGTAAACACTTCCGTCTTGAACCCTTCAGATTAAATCTTCGTGTTCTTCAACAACTGCACACTTGGATTAAATTGTTAGATAAACAATAATACGGTGTGTTTGTAATCATCAAAATAAATATATATAAATATATAGAGATGTGGTACACTTGCACCAACAATCTCCCCCTTTTTGATGATGACAAACACAACCGCTAAGCAAGAGCATATGCGGTTTCTCTCCCCCGTTTGTCGAAACAAAAAAAGGGTCAAGAAAGACGGTATGCTTCCCCTCGAGAGATGCTCCCCCTCAAAATATGCATATAATTGAGGTAGCATAAACTCATGGGTAAAGAGCTAAAACGCTCCCCCTCAAATTAATAACGATATCAATTTGATTTTATAAAATTTGAGGGATAAAATAAAATGCAAAAAGCAATAGAGACAAAGATATACAAACCAATACGAAACACTTGCACCAAAACGGATCTTAAGGCTTCAATTTTCGGTTAATTTTATGTGAAAAAAAACCACGTATTATGACCTCGTCAGGTAACCACGTATTATAACCTCGGCAGGTAACACGTATTATATCCTCGCCAGGAAACCACGTATTATAACCTCGGCAGGTAACCACGTATTATAACCTCGGCAGGTAACACGTATTATAACCTCGGCAGGTAACCACGTATTATAACCTCGGCAGGTAACCACGTATTATAACCTCGGCAGGTAACCACGTATTATAACCTCGGCAGGTAACCACGTATTATAACCTCGCCAGGAAACACGTATTATATACTCGTCAGGAAACACCTACAAAAGGCAAAGAAAATATTTCGTGGTACCCTTTTCTTATGGGTCCTTTTAACAGTTAGTATAAAACATAAACTGTAAAAAAATATGTTGTCGACATAAAACAAACACGACAAACATACAAAGCCATATAAATGGTTTAAAACCATAAACGCATTCCACCCGGATTATCAACATTAAACATTCCTTTCGGGATCCATTTTCTAACCATTTTAATTTTACGATCGTATTCATCATAGACGTAAAAAGAAGTATGCGGATTAACATTTTTCTTAGGATTCGCAAAGTTATTATTATACATAAACGCATGTGATTTTCTCGACATATAATTCACATAATTCATTTTAGGAACATACGGAGGTTTTTGCGTTTTAATTTTAACAACAAATTTAGGTTTTTCAAAAACCTTTTTAATTGGCATACAATCACATTTTTCAATACACGTATTTGAACCAATGCCTTTTCGGCAATTTATACGATTAGGCATATTTAGCATTTTAAGCACTTTATCATTGCTATTTTGAAAAGCATTTGCTAATAAATTATCTTTCTCATGCGATTTACATTTTGCTTTTAAACAAGCAATTTCATCTTCAAGAATATTGCATTTACCACATACAACTTTTTCACATGTTATTTTCTCTAAACATGCAATTTTATCATTTAAGATAACACAAGATTTACAAATATCTTTTTCACTTAATTTATTTTCTAATTTAGTGATAACATCTAAATCATAAGCAGATTTTTGTTTACCGTCATCTATTTCTTTTTTATATGCGGATACGGTTTCTTTTAAATTAGAGATTTCATCTTTATATTTATTTGCGAGAGCGGCCATAGCATGAAATGATTTATATAATTCGTCAAGATTATTTTCATCGTCACTATAATAATTATCACTATAATTACTATCACAATTATTTTCAAAAGGACATGATGAAGATACCTCATTATCATGGTCGGCCATGAGACACGTTTCTTCATTTCTTTGATCTCGGGTTTCGTCTCTCTTTTCTTTTGAGTTTTCACCATAGGTGATGTTCAAGTTCTCCCAAATATCACGAGCAGTTTCAAAGAGATAAACACGCTCAATATCATCGTTAGTAAGAACCGAAAAGAGAAAATTTTTGGCTTCATAATTTAAACAATAATTAGCCTCATCTTCGTCGGACCATTCCGAGCTAGGTTTTTCAACAACTTTGTTGTTTTGAAATTTTGTGGGTTTGAAATTTCCTTTAATAATAATATCCCAAATTTTTTGATTTATCCCACGAACACAACGTTCAAAAGAATTTGCCCAAAGATCAAAATTTTCGAAATCAATAAGAAGAGATTTAGAAAACCAAGCATTTTGTTGAGCCATAATATAAAAGATATAACTTTAAAAATTTAAACAGACGATTTTTGAAAGCCCTGCTCTGATACCAAATGTTAGACAACCTAGGGGGGGGTAAGGTTGTATTTTAAAACTTTTACTTTCAAAAAATCTTTGAACAAATAAATACAGAATAAATAAAGCAGAGTATAAATAAGTAAGTATACAACAATTATATAAACAGATATAATTTAAATGCACAGAGATTATATAAATAAATATAAATGCAAAGCAGTTTATATAAATAAATATAATATAGCACAGCGGAATAAATAAAGAGATAAGGGATAGCGATACTTGACACAGAGATTTACTGATTTACCACCAACTGTGATAAACCAGCAGCCGAGACACTTCCCGACACGATCCAATAAATGTATTCTTTACGGTAGAAATACAAACCAAGTACAAAGGTAACGTAATTGATTCTCAAGCTTCTGCTATGAGATGTACAGGATCACACACCCGTTATTCAAATACTTACAAGAGGAGTATAACTCACAATGGGTAATCACTCTTGTATAATATCTCACACTTGGATATTTTATAAAAAAATGTTTTATAAAATATATATATATAAATAGATGAGAGAGCTGAGAGTTGCTGCTTATTGTTACTGTTGTTGTGTTCTGGTCTTTACTTCATCACCAGCAAGCATCATTATATAGCAACCCACTTCCAACGGAAACAAGAGGCGCGGTATACCGCCTTGCACACCGCGGTATACCGCGGTCAGATACTGACACACCAACGGCTACATGCAAAGTTGACAGGAATTACGTACCCGCGGTATACCGGCTGGGACTCGCGGTATACCGCCGTCAGGAAAAGTAACTTTCAACCAATCAGAATTGTACACGAGCCTGCCGCGGTATACCGGCTGAACAGCCGCGGTATACCGGCCGTAGTGTACCCGCGGTATACCGGCTGTACCGCCGCGGTATACCGCCGTCAGAAAAAGGACAGCTTCAGGACGTAACCAAATCTTGCTGAATCTTCTCAAAAAAAAAACTTATTTAAATAAATTATTTAAGGTTTTTAGAAATATCCAAGTGGTATATTATTTTAGGGTGTTTATCATTATTTAGTTATAAACAATAATGACGACGTAAACACTTCCGTCTTGAACCCTTCAGATTAAATCTTCGTGTTCTTCAACAACTGCACACTTGGATTAAATTGTTAGATAAACAATAATACGGTGTGTTTGTAATCATCAAAATAAATATATATAAATATATAGAGATGTGGTACACTTGCACCAACATATTGGAATTATCATACAATAGATATTAATCTCTATTAAACAACTTATATAGCTTTACTTATTTTATAACACGTTTGTTTATTAGTCCACATCCATATTGTGCAAGGTGCTTGTCCAAATTTCATATATTCTCCAAAACTTGTTTTAACGTTCAAGGTTTCCATATGTAGGAAAATTCCATAAGTACTATAACCGGAAAAACTTGTTTTTTTAATATTCTTTCTTGAATCAACCTTATATATGTAAACAAAAATACTAAAAACCAAATCAAGTTTGATAATAGAACTAGACCCATATTAGGGACAAGTTGGGACCGTCAATTGGTGGGGTGCGTTTGGTATGTAGACGGAACAGGACATGACAGAACAGAACATTTGTTCAACGTTTGGTAAGACAGAACTGGCCAGAACAGAACAAATATCATTGACCAATTTATCCTTAATAAGTTGTTTATATATTTTGATTAATTATGTAATTTATTGAATTATAATGAAATAAATATTTTTTATAACAAAAAAAATTATTAGAAAAAAAATTCAGGTCAATTAAAATACAAATAATGAATAAAATACAAAATATAATGCTTATTTGATGTTGAGAATAAAATTATATTTTATTTTGAAGTTATATTGGTAAAACATAAGTTTGTTCCACATTGTTCCATGGGGTAGGGTTGGAACATACTTGTTCTACTTTGTTCCACATAAAAACTCTGCCAAACGTTAGACAGTGATTGTTGTTCTAGTCCGTCCTGTCATTTCAAGTGTACCAAACGCATCCTTATAAACTAATTACGTATTATGATTAAAAAGACCAATTTAGCCTCGGGCCTAATCTCGTTTAAAACTAGTCATAACGTGTTGAATTGGGATGTTGGGGGACCGGTTTTGAACATCTTTGAAGGGGATCTATTAATGAATTCCTTCACATGCCCTGCATTTGGTCTACACCATAATGCTAACTTCCAAACTAACTTTAATTTATAAATGCCCACCTTCATCTTTTAATTGTGCCTACAACCTAATTACGTACCCTATAGAAAACAATTTCATATTATACAATGATATAATATCTAGATTTTTTAACGTACACGATTCATGTTAAATCGTATATTGTATACGAAACACATACTTATTTTTCGTTTTGAATGCCAGACATAACTCATACAATAACTCATACACGAAGGGGTTGTATCTCCTTTTGGCCATGTATATATATAGACTTGGGGTTTTATGAGACAAATCAGTGTTTATGAGACCCATGAGATGAGGCACGCTCTGAATTTTTGGAGCAAAACGTTGGGCATGAAAAATGAACTTTTACACGGTGCAAACAATGGTTGATCCAAAAATTTTGCCTAGTAGGAGTGCTTTTAAGGTAGATTAAAGACCCGCAAAGTTGTCCGATGTGTTTTTAGCATAATTCTACGTTTTGAAGGATTTTAAAGTATTTTTTTGTTGATTTTCAATGAATTTTAAGTTTTTTTTGTCCACTTTGAGGGCCTTTTTGGGTTTTTCAGTTGATTTCGATATTTTTTTTACTTGATTTTGAGGGTTTTTTTTGTTAGTAGAGGCAGAGCATTGCGGATTCACTTTGTAGTTGGTGGGGGGATGGGACCCGACTCAAAAGAAAAAAAGAAAATTTTGAAGGGTAAAAACATAGGTTTTTTAGATTTTAGCTTCGTGTCCCCCGAGTAATTTTTCGTCCAGGACCATCAACCAAACAAATGTTCCGAAATCAACCAAAAACCAAAAATAACTCTTAAAATTGACCCAAAACCCAAGAAAGACCCTCGAAATAGACAAAAAAAACTTGAAACATTCTTTAAAATCAACCAAAAAAACACTCGAAACTTTGGATTTAGGCTAAAAATACATCGGACAACTCTATAGACATTTAAACTACCTTAAAGGTGACTCCACTAAGAAAAAAAAAATCTGGAACCACCACTGGGGGTAGAGGCAAAAAGTTACTGTGAGAAACTATGCTAGAAAGTTAAAAAATGTTTTTAACCTAGGTACAAGAGAAAACATAATAATAAACCCTTGGACTCAAGCTTTAAATTAAATAAAGAAGTTTCACATGAAAAACATAAGAAATATTTACAGGAGAAACACATCAAACCTCCACGGTGCGTATCCAAATCTTCACAGTGTGATTCATGTCTCATAAAAAGTCGTTGGTCTCACAACATCACTACGAAGGTTTTGTATGTGTTTTTTGTGAATATTCGTTGCGTTTGTTCATATGAATCCTCATTTATTTTCATACAGAGTTTGGGTTTATGAAAGTTGAGTTTTTAACTGTTTAGGTATGAAAACTTGCACTATATTTTAAATATCTAACGAAAATATATTACGACATTATGAACCACTAGTGTTTGGTATCGCGCATTGCGCGATTGCCGAAATTCATGTTGAAAAAAATGTATAAGTTAGTTTAATTGATTATTTTTATAAATTTAGGTTATGTTGCAAGGCCATAGTGAGAGTTCGAAGTTGCCGGTAGGTCAATATCCGGGGGTTGCTTTCCCTATGTTTGACGATGAAATTGAGTGTAGATGAACATTATTATTTTCAATTTAGTATATAAAGATTGTGCTGAGTCTTTTAATTAATAGGGTTATAAAACATATCAGATGTGTAATGAAAATTATTGATAACAACTATAGTGTAAATATCTGTTATATAACATATAATTAATTAAAATAAATTAATACAAAAATGACATAAGTTTGACGCCATAGTTTTCTTTTTATGTTTTCAATAATTCAATAAATTATGAAACCATAGTTAAGATTTTCATTGATACATATGTCACTTGGACATGGTTACAAAGAACTATCAGACATATTATATATTTTCACTTTTCTTGAGCATAGAAAACTTAACATCTTCATCCATCACATCATTTACAACCCTATTCTCTATACCTTGATGAAAGTAGTATCCATCTCATTAGAGTGTTGCATAACTTCATCGTTGGCATTGTGAAGTTGTATAAAGCAAGGAACTAAATTCCTTAAAATCAATTAATCTATTTTTAATCATGATTAAAAATAGTTGAAGGTGTAAAGACAAAATCTGAAGAGTATCAATCGATTAACCACTGTTTATACTTTCTTAAAACCTTGAATTCTAAAATGCAACATTTTTTTCACTAAACAACAACTTAAAAATCGAAACTAAAAACGTAGTTTGCTAGTAACAACGTCATATCAAAATAACCAATATCCAAATGTTCTATTAGCATTGTGATAAATCTTGCAGGAAAAAATTTAGAAATGAGAATTAGGGTAATAATAAATGATGATTACAAAACAAACAAAAATCAATTGAGATTGAGATTGAAATTGTAGTTGACTGAATGACTTACATTTAATAATATAAGCGTATATTGTTCATGAAACCTTCATGTTCTTGATATGTTCAACGATCTTCACGGCTTATTTAAACAATATCTCATTTGTTTTTTCTTTTGTTTGTGACACTTTCTACCAAAAAAAAACAACAACAAAAAACATATAAAGTACACATAACACCATATAATTTAGCAATAAACATAAGTCCATACCTTAGATAATGAGAGAAAAGTTGTTTGACAACAAATCAAACCATTAAGTAGTCAACGGAAAAATGAAGAACCACAATGTAGAATAAATAAGAGAAAATGACTAATTAATTAACATAAAGAAGGGAAAATGAATAGTTAAGTAACATAAAGAAGAGAAAATGAATAGTTAACTAACATAAATTTCAATGTGCATGTAAAAATACAAAAAACACCCCTACCTTTAATGAAAATATCATTTACATATGAGGACATAAAAGTCTTTATCTTATTAGTATTTTAAAAAATTGAAAAAAGGGAGAAAAAAGATAAAAGAGTTTCTAGCCTTTAGAGAGTGCCACATCACTTCTTCTTGGTTTTCCTTTAATATATATATAGATTAGATAAGTTAAAATATATTATTTAAACCTCATGGGAACATTGAGAATAAAAAAAGGGTGATGGATAGTCGATTCGAAATAACTGAAAGGTGCCCAAGAGCAAAGGCGGAAAGCAGGTTTAGATTTTGGTTCTTCCACAAAAACCGGTCAACCGTCCTTGTTACACGGTCGACCTCACCAATCTAACGGCTGTTAATAATACATATTTTATTTATTTTTCAAAACAATGCCGTATCTTTAAAAATTATTAAATTTTTTTAAATTTTTAATAATATAATTAATATTATAGTAATCTAAAAATAGGAAATTTAGAACTCACATTGAAACAAGAGCACTTGAGCGGCCAAGCTTTCACTTAAAAACCCATGTACAGGGATAAAACAAGTGGTCCTTCTCTATCTCTTCCCTCAAAAAAGTTTATTTTTAGAAATAAATTTAAAAAAAAATGTTTTAAAAATTAGCAGAAAATTTTACAAATATGAGTCAGATTACCAGAAAAATGTGGGGATTGAACCTCAAGAAAACAATCCTGTGGCGTGTAGCTCTTCTCCGGCGATGTGCTCGATCTCTATGGCACCAAATTCTTGCTTGTTGGATCGGAAAATCTATCCGGTACCGTCATTTGTTTCATTCCGGCTCCGGCCCTTTGATTCCGACTTCTCGTCGTCGGGTGGAGAGAACGACGGCGGCGATGGATGCCGCCACCGTGTACCACCAGTTTCCATCGGTAGAAATGACGTCATCCTGCGGTGGCTCTGATCATGCTAAAGAGGGTTCCGATTTGGTGGCTTTGAAGATTAGTTTGTTGGGTGATCAACATATTGGAAAAACAAGCTTCTTGGTTAGTATATATATTATATGGTTTTTTTTTTGGAAAAGTTTTGTTTTGTTTTTGTTGGATTATGTTTTCAAGAAATCTTGAAAATAAAAAAAGTTGTTTTTTTGGTTGGATTTCTTGAAGTTTTGAAGGAAATTTTGGTTTTTTTTTGGGCAGAAAACAACCATTTTTACTTAAAATCTTGAAATCTTTTACATTCATTTTCTGGGCAATACCAAATTCAGAAAACACATTTTTGCCATTTCCATTGGGATTTCTTGAAATCTTGAAGCACTTTTTTAGGCAAAACCCAAAATAATAAACCTAGTTTTTTACTGCTTTTGGGGTTTTTCTTGAAATCTTGAAAGGATTTTTGGTACATTTTCTAGGCAAATGCAAATAGAGAATTCCCATTTTACTAATTTACTGAATTTATTTTAGGGGCTGTTTGAATGGTTTATACGTCAGAAATGATTAAGAGGCTTTTATGATATAGTGCAAAATGTAATATGGTTGTTTGGTAATTGTTTAGGATAAAATCAGGGTGCTGAATGGTTAAGAAGCTAAATCATTCAGAGCTAAATCATTCAGAGGGTTTTAGAACCATTAAGAGTTAGACATTTTTTTTCCAAACAAGATTTTCCTCTCAGGGCATCTTCAATGGGCACGCTATATTTTTCACCAAATTTAAAAAATAGTGTAAATTTTAGTGTTAATAGTAAATCATCTCCAATGGGTAACACTATTTTAAAAAAATGATGTAAAAGTAGTGTAAATGAACAGTGTGTAAATAGTGTTTTTTACACCAAATTTAGCGTTTGATGTAAGATTTAGTGACCCTATTAGAATTGGAGATGGTCTTAGCTATTCAGATGTTGCCTCTTAATGGAACCATTAAGAGGTAAACAAACATCCCCTTAATCTTGAAACATTGTATATATAATAATGGGTAATTTTTATATTCCGATTGTCCATAAATGTACTAAAAAGGAAAAGGTGTTTTCTGAGCAATCGCAATCAGAAAATTGCCATTCTTATCATTTCTTTAAACCATTTCCATTCATTTTCTAGGCAAAAACCAAACAGAAAAACCCCTTTTATTGATTTCTTGAAATCCTGAAACTTTGTTTTTTATTCAATTAGGTTTCTTGAAATCTTGAAACTTATTTTTCAATCATTTTAAAAGCCACCCATTTGCTTGTTTCTTGTTTATTGATTAAATTTAAACCCCAATAAAATTAGGGGAAAACATACATCATTTTATTTGAATTGGTAATTAAACCCTTTTCTAATTGAAGGCGAAATACGTTGGGAAAGAGAAGAATGAAGAAGAATTAGAAGGCAGAGGAATAAATCAAATGGATAAAACACTTTGTGTTAGAGGAGCCAGGATTTCCTACAGTATCTGGGAAGTGGGTGGTGATGCATTTTATCCAGGTAAAAAAAAAGAAATTTTTATAATATTTTCTTTATAACCTTTTTTTATTTTAATAATTTCTTGATAAAAAATTAAATTGGTCAGGTTTAGGCTATGTGAGTCAAATTAGTTGATGACTTATAAGCTAGCTTTCTAAATATATACCCAGAAAATAAGCTAGCTTATTTCTAAGAAACGATGCCTTTAAACAAGAACAAAAATATTTTGAAAAGAATGGGAACAGACCATTATTCATGATAAAAATGAATGATATTCATTATGAAGAATACATAATTATTTAAGGTTATTAATCATGAATAATACATGAAATGGTTGGTTTTTAGGTTCTTATATGAACTTTCATTTTTAGATAGAAAATTTGGTCTTTAATTCTCAGTATCTAGTCTGCTAACAAATAATGTTGATTGTATGTAGATGGTGATTTGAGGACTTCGATTCCTGCCGCTTGTAAAGACTCTGTTGCTATATTATTCATGTTCGATTTAACTAGTCGATGTACACTTAACAGGTATTCGCATATTCGGGTTGTTTTTATTTTATATTTATTTTGTTTATAAATTTTTATTTGAAAATATTGATCTGTATTTTTTATTTTGCATTTAGTGTCATCAACTGGCACCAGCAAGCTAGGTATCATAATCAGGTGAACATAAAATGATCATAAAAGCATTACATTTGGAAGAAAAGAAATATTGATTTTTCGATTAATCAATTGCTTGAAATGTTATAGATGGCCATTCCGGTGATGGTGGGGAGCAAATTTGACGAATTCGTTCAACTTCCTTTAGATTTACAATGGACGATCGCAAACCAGGTGATATTTCTGTTCTTTCTGTGTTCATATCGTATGAAAATACTTCATAAATCGCCAAGATGCATCAAAATAAAACGTATTTTGTCTCGAGTTTTTATTCTACATAATATTGGTTGGTTTTTTTGCTGTCATTTTTTTTGACGTAATCAAGAATTATAATATATAACTTCATAATTTGACATTCACGTCACTAAGAGCATCTCTAACAGCTTCCTTATAATTTCTCCAAAATAGAGAACCAAAAGTAAAAATCTTCAAAAAAAAATTGCATTCATCTCCAACAGATTCCCCATTTTGAAGATAATAACAATATCTAACGGTTTCATGTCAAGTTAATACAAAATAAAATTTTGAATATTTGTTCCGCTAAATAAAATTTAAGACAAATATTAATTTATTTTCACTCAAAGTTTTGCATTATGATTGAAACTTGAAAGGGACTTGGGATATCACACCTTCAAAAGTCAACTTTTGAGGTGAAAATCTTTGACCTTTTCATAATGAAATTGATGGGGTACCCATCACTAGCTTCTAAGAGAATGTTCTTTATCCCACCTCCAATCTTGAATTTGTCACAAAAAAGGTCACAATCAACATACCAAACTCACATCCTTCACTCAATATACAAATTATAATGTGAATAATGTGACCAAATACATGTATTTTGTATTGGTGGCATGGGATCACGTGAGAAGTACCATTTTTGTGAGGAGTTTGAGAAGTGCTTTTAAACCGTTGATAACTTTTAATCAAATACCTTACAATGAATTGCGGCTTAAAATGAAATTGATCTGATGCATCTCGGTGCATCTCATTCTAATGTTCGTCCGTTTTTCATCCAACGGTTGATAACCACTTCTCACCAAATCTGGCACTTCTCACCGGAACCCAACCCTTATATTGGTATACATAGAAGCAACCTCTCTACTTTTTGAAATAATTATAAGATCGACATACGTTGTACACTTTCGTGATCCTACTTTGCTCATTTGGTTTTTATGGTTTGGAATTTTACAGGCAAGAACATACGCAAAGGCCATAAACGCAACCTTGTTCTTCTCGAGTGCGTCTTACAACATAAATGTAAATAAAATCTTCAAGTTTGTAACTGCAAAGCTCTTTGACTTGCCGTGGGTTTTGGAGCGTAATCTTACAATTGGAGAGCCTATTATCGATTTTTGACGTGCGTAGATTCAAACCCTCCTCCATGTTTACGTTGTGAACGTAAATGTGAATAGTAAAGAAGTCGTTGGGAGGAAGTGGTGGTAGAATTGATCATTGTATTTCCATCATGTCGTTTTTAGTTACGTGAGATTTTCAAGGGTTTTTTGTGCTTTTTTCCTGGATTTTGAATGTATTGACGAGGTTGGTGGAGGGAGGTATCGAGGCTTCCCCGTCTTCATGTAAAGCTTGTCATTACATGTTAGTCGATTACGTATAATAGATCCTTCTAGAATTATTTTGTGTTGGCCTTTGCTTTTTGTAAGTATATGATATTTATATACGATAAAACTTATACACGTTTCTCACCAATTAATACTGCAACAAGGGTAATTTTGTAAATTAACTGGAGAAGTTAAGTAGGTGGCATAAATTCCTTGTAAGCTCTAGGTTCTTTTTAATTCAATTGAGGAATACTTCCAATTCCTCTCTCTTAAAAGGTAAAAATTGAACCTCGACCTTCAAGTATGTTGGGATCTACCGGAAACTAGTACTCTTAAATTATTGACATTTTGATTTTTTTTTATTTTTTTATTTGTCATGTTTATTGTTTTCTTGAGGATTGTTGTTGAGGGATTTGAATTTATTGAGGAATTTGAACTGGAAAGGTAGGATCATTTGTGTATTTAAAAGGGATTTGAATTTCATTTCTTATAAATTATGTTTGGTTTGTAGGATTTGAAATGGGTTTTAACCTTTTTTTTTGTAATTATTTGTTTGTTTTATAAAGAATTAATAAATAACCTTTTTGTTATCGATTTCTCAAAAAATATGTATATTTAATCACCAAAAAAATGAAAAATTTACATTGTGAAACAAATATATGTTAACTAATACATTAAGTTATAATCATAGATAGAAAAAACAATGTGAAAAGACAACATGCAATAATAGTTCTCACATTTATTGTAATGTATAAGAGCATCTCTAATGGAAATAGCGGTTGACAATAACTTGATGCAAAAATTAATCATTGAAGATTTGACGTAATAACTTAGAAAATGACTTGACATCCAAAAACTAGATGGATCTCAATTCTCAAGTGTTTGAGGATTTAACAAATTTATATATTTTATCCTTCAGTTATCATATGTGTTTACATTTTAAAATTTTCCACTTTTAATCAATAATGATTTATTTACTAAATACATAAAATAAAATTATTATTATTTTTAACAAAATATAACATTAGAAAGCGCTCATAAATACGACAAAATGACACCGATATCGAATATTAAATTTATCAATTTTTTTATTAGTATAAATTTATGAGTTATGTTTATGTAGAAAGAGTAACATGAATTTAAAAACTTTTCAAACCTTTATTATTAAAAAAATTAAATGGAAACATATAAAAAAATGAGAAGATATTATTATTTTTATATCACCATAAAGGAATGTTACTAATGGAACACTTAATAATAAAATAAGAGAACCTATTTCTTTTGACCGGAACGTGTGTGTGTGTGTGTGTGTGTGTGTGTGTGTGTGTGTGTGTGTGTGTGTGTGTGTGTGTGTGTGTGTGTGTGTGTGTGTGTGTGTGTGTGTGTGTGTGTGTGTGTGTGTGTGTGTGTGTGTGTGTGTGTGTGTGTGTGTGTGTGTGTGTGTGTGTGTGTGTGTGTGTGTGTGTGTGTGTGTGTGTGTGTGTGTGTGTGTGTGTGTGTGTGTGTGTGTGTGTGTGTGTGTGTGTGTGTGTGTGTGTGTGTGTGTGTGTGTGTGTGTGTGTGAGAGAGAGAGAGAGAGAGAGAGAGAGAGAGAGAGAGAGAGAGAGAGAGAGAGAGAGAGAGAGAGAGAGAGAGAGAGAGAGAGAGAGAGAGAGAGAGAGAGAGAGAGAGAGAGAGAGAGAGATTATTATCTCAGGTCAGAACAAGTTGATAGGATCCCCTTTTTACGCCCCCATATCATTTTTAAGAGTAAACTAAGGGGCCGTTTACCAAGTGCTTACTCGGGTAAGCGCTTGCCAGTCAAATTTAACACTATCACTTACTTACCGGGTAAGATTTTTGTCCGCCAAATCGGTTTCATATGCAGCAATTCACCCGGTAAGCGCTAACCGTGGTGGTAAGAGTTGTCGCCATCACTTACCGGGGTAAGACTCTCGGTCATTTCATTCACTCTTACCGGGTAATGTTTTTTGTCCTTGTCATATCAATCCGGTAGGTAATGTGACTTGATAAACACTTACTCGGATAAGTGTTTGATAAACACCCCTGAATATTTTAAATTTTAGATCATTGGTATTTATCATAAAGTGCTTATAATTTTTCAGTTCGTGGACCAAATGCTTGTTGGTCCGGCCCATGTTACTTTCAAGTTATTAAAACGGGCCTTTGTGCCATTTTACATCGTTATAATTTATTAAACCCGGTGTTCTTATTGTTTTTACTAGTTTTTTTTATCATAACCCAACTTTATATACATAGATTTAGGATCACATGACATCAAGCGATTTTTGTAAGACTCGTGAGATCATAATTTTACATTTGAAGCTTCACAGCAAACTACTATGAAGGTTCAATTTTTTTTACTTTTCATAATGTTTTGCTGTGAAGTTTCAAAGTAACAATGTTGTCTTATGGGTCTCATAAAAACAAGTTGGTCTCATGTGAACCCAACCTTATATATATATATATAGAGGAAGGTTCAAACGAGGAGCACACCAAAACGTGAGAACGTGAGGAGCAATTGACAGTTATGAATCACATGTGATTGGCAGTTGTGGATCACATGTGATTCACAACTGATCTGGAGGAGCAATTGACAGTTATGAATCACATATGATTAACAGTTGTGAATCATTAATGATCCGCGACTTGCCACCTCGCGCCACGCCTCGCGCCACATCTTGCGCGAATTTTCGATTTGTTCCGATTTTTTAGCAGTTGTTGATCACATGTGATCAGAAGCATGGGAGTGCTCCTCACGTTCTCTTAAATTGATGCGCTCCTCGTTTGAACCCGCCTCTATATATATATATATATATATATATATATATATATATATATATATATATATATATATAGAGGGGTAATAAAATGTAAACCACTAAATGTGTGTAAACTATGTAAACCAATCATAGCCCTTGATTTTTGATCATAATTAATATGTCATTAAGGGTAAAATAGTCTTTCACACATTTAGTGGTATTTTCGGAAATTTCATTAATAAGGATAATTATCCTTTATTTTAGGAAGTGATTGACTTTATCATTTTTTTAATTTTTCTTTTAAAATTTCTTTTTCATCTTCTTCTTCTACATTAAACGGTTTTCAAAACCATCTTCATCATCTCCATAACCCTTCTTTGTTCCAGAAATTAGTTCAAATTTTGTTCTATCTTTTAGTTTAATAATCGTCGTCATCATGTCGTATAATATGGAAGAAGAACCTTTGCCACAACAGCGGAATTCCTATGAAATTTGGGGTTTTTTCATACCTTTGCCACAACAGCGGATTTCCTATGAAATTTGGGGTTTTTTCATACCTTTGCCACAACAGCGGATTTTCTATGAAATTTGGGGTTTTTTCATACCTTTGCCACAGCAGCGGATTTCCTATGAAAACCATCATCATCTCCATAATTTTCAGTTAGGGCTGGGAAATTTTTGTTTTTTTCATACCTTTGCCACAACAGCGGATTTCCTATGAAATTTGGGTTTTTTTTTCATACAAACTGAATCGGTAACAATGGTGGGTTAGTGAGCAGCAATCGAATGTGAAACAACACTGTTGTTTTCGAAACAACCTTGATTTTTTCATAATTTGTTTCATACCTTCTGTTTGTCGACCTTCAATCGCAAATGTTTTCAGTCGATTTCGGTTTCATAGAATAATGGGTTGATTTTTGGATTGTTGTGGTCGTGGAACCTGGAAGGAAACTGAATCGGTAACAATGGTGGGTTAGTGAGCATCAATCGAATGTGAAACAACAGCATTGTTTTCGAAACAACCTTGATTTTTTCATAATTTTGTCTCACAAAATCGAATTGTTTCATACCTTCTGCTTACCAACCTTCAATCACAGATGTTTTCAATCGATTTTGGTTTCATAGAATAATGGGTTGATTTTTGGATTGTTGATTGTTGTGGTCGTGGTTGATTGTTGTGGTCGTGGAATCTGGAAGGGAGTGGATCCCTGATTTCATGCTCTTCTTATTTGTTTCCAAATAAAAATCAGTTCCCTTTTCCTATTTTGCCCTTTTCATACTTCAAAATGGACCCGCATGCCACCAATTTCATAAATAATTACAATCATGCCACCGTTTAAATCAGGATCATTGATTGAAATAATCAATGGTCAAGATTAGGTTTCATAGTTTACACCAATTTCATGATTTACAATTTAGTGAGCCTCTCTCTCTCTCTCTCTCTCTATATATATATATATATATATATAAGATCGGAAAATAACCTTATAAAATAATTAAAAGGCTATAAAATGGATTAAAAATATATGTTAAAATTGATGCTAAATTAAAGATAATGAAATGATTAATTTTTTTTGTAAGTTGTTTCACTCAAATTTTCATTATATATACCCGCTTTTCGATTAGAAAATAGGGGAATATATTCTTCTTCTTTTTTATAAACGTGATTATAATGTAACAACCCAAAATAACCAACACGATAACATAGACAAAAAGCCCATAAAGGTCCCAATTACATCAAAGATTAATAACATTCTCATAGTTTAACGGTTCACATATGAATACAACCGAGATGTCTAACTAGCATAATATGAGTAATGACGGTCTCTACTCCCATCCCAACGAGCTTTAAGCTTTCTCTTTCCCCTTAGAAGCAGCTCCTAAGCCATCCTTACCTGAAAATGATTTTAAATTTTGAAAGCGAGGGTTAGACCATGAGGTCTAGTAAATTCCCCCTTGAAAACGTGTTCACACAAACCATTTAAAAATATCATGTCGTTCCATAATACAATAACATTTCAAAGCCATGAATTCAAGCAAGGGTGTAGCACAGTAGTCTCATGTCCATCACCTCATATGAGGTCAACACTCGGGGCATCCACAGTAGATCCCTTCGGCACTCGGTCAATGCCGTATCCGTGCGCACTCAAAACGGATTCGAGGCACACGGTCTAACTTGTCCACCGAATATTCTCAACCATCCATGTCCAACACCACTGTGCAACCCGACTTCACACATAGCAATAACCATAAAAGCATGCATTTAAACGTACTTGAGGGTATACCTCCATCAATAGAAAAATATTACATTTCATGTCAAAAGTAACTTATGCTTATAATCATTTTATAAACCAAATTCAGTCATTTAAAACCTTCACAAATCATTTAAAATGAGGTAGAGTGTAAAGGGAACTCACTTGAAACTCGGCTAAACGACACCCTAACCGAAGCTCACTTTATCACCAACCGAACACCTGAATTGGGGTTAATAAAGGTGGTGTTAAACTCCCTAATTATGCCCCAAAACACACCTAAGATAACCCTTAAGTCCCAATCCTAGCCTCAAAACAATACACGAAACGAAAGTCGGAAACGCAAAACAGTAGCTGGCGCCAGTTCTGGCTCTAGCCAACTGGCGCCACCACTGGCGCGGGGTTCTGGACAGTAGCTAGCGCCAGTTTTGGCGCCACCACTGGCGCGGAGCACCTACACTCCCATTTCAGCCGAAAATGACTCTTTCTCATCCCTAATTCAACCCAAGTCGATTTTAGAGTCTTCCAAAAGACATAATCGATGAACCAATCTTTCCCCACAATTCCTCAATCAATAAAACATCAAATAACTCAAAAAACCCATTCAATGATCCACCTATTCAAATCCTCAAAATCAATTTGTTGCCAAAACTCACATTTCTCCATGGAAATGGTGTAAGTTCTCAAAATAGGGTTTGAAATCTAACATGAACTGAGCAACCACTCCATTTCCATTGGAAATCAATCTAGAGATTTAGCAAGAAGTTGAAAACAAGTTACCATTCAAGTTTTTCTACCCAAAACCCAAGAATATGAGGATGAAGGAATGAATTCATATGTAACAACCCGGATTTTCAAATAGACAACAAATAACATGCATTGCATAAACATCGTTACATAACATACCTTTCATCATATAACAAGTACCGTCCCTTAAGTCCTTACAATCATAATAATTACATTACAAACTTTATCACTAATTACATCTACGATATTTAGTAACGAAACTATAACTACAAAACACATCGTAGTCTTCAAATCATAAGTCTTCACAAAAGTTATCCGCTGATTATTTCTCTTACTTGCACTTATCCGATCCATGCCCTGGAATACATATTTAAAACAAAATGAGGGTTAGACCTAATGGTCTAAGTGAGAAAATCCCTGTTTCTTTGAAAACTCTTTTGCACACCACTATTCACATAATACAAACACAATTACCAGTTATGACTCAATCATTATGTATTTTCCCATCTCATTCTCTTGGCCATATTAGTTGGTTGCAAGCCAACTAATAAATTAACTTCACTGTACGACAATTACAGCCAACAACGTTGTACGAATATTACAGCCAACACACCGGTCCTAAGCCCGACCACGTATTCTCGTATAGTAGAATACTCATGTAAATACAATATCTCAATATATTATATTACATACATAAACAAGTAAGCATACCATCTATCACATTCACAATCCACGAATATATGTATTCCAGTTTCAAAACGTTTTAAAGTAAAACTCACCTGATTGACTTATCAAAACGTTCTCCAAGCTTTTCTCAAAACGACTCTGCTTTCACTTCAAATTCACAGAATCTGTAACAATTAAACACAAATATTTCTTTACCAAATAGATCACACACGTCTCACTAAAGCTAAGTACTCTAGACAACTCTAATCCTCACTTGTTACCCCCAAACCCGAACTTAAGTCGAGTCCATAATGCATTCAGTCCTCATTCATTCCCCGTCCAATAATTAACAAGACACAGGCTACTGGATACTTAAAAGCATCTAAACTCGCCAATTTAACCAAACAGCAAAAGTATCCGGACAACACAACCTTTTCGGACAACACCAATTTTCCGGATAACATAACCAATCCGGATAACACAATAATCCGGACACTATCCGGTAAATCGTTTCATCCGGAAACTAGAAGAAATAGAACTTACCCGGTTAGTCGATTCATCCGGATACCTGCAAGAAAGGACTACCGGACACTATCAACATTTTACCCGGACACCACCCAAGAAACTACCGGACACATTCATCTTATCCGGAAACTACTGATAGTTCATCCCAATTTTACCCAGAATTCGACTGAATTATTACCAGAAGTGTAATTGACTATTCTAATCCGATAGAAATCTTCTAAAAGCAATTACAAACACAAAATACAAAGGAACATACCTCAGATTCACTTCAAAGCACACCAATTTGAATCTCTTAGCCACAACCCTTCTTTCTTCTTCTTCTCCTCTCAAAACACACACACACACACACACTAAACTGATATTTTCTATTTCTGGAAATATCTGAAATCTAAAGGAGATAATATCAAACCAAATTTACCATCTAGACCTTGAACTTCTCAATAATGACCCAACACCCCTAAACTTATAAATTTACCCAAACTTACCCTAAACATCCAACTTTAAAGTTAACTTTATTTAACAGAAAGGGAATTTAACTAACGAACTTACCCGGGGTATTACATCATACATAGAAGATGAGCTATTCCCTCTTCTTGATTCTAACTTCTTGCTTGATTCTCCACACCAGCTGAAACCTCCTTCAATTCCCTTCTCCAATTGTGTAGCCGCCACTAATGAGGAAAAAGGGTTTCATCATTCTATTTACAATCCTAATTCTCACTTTTGCACTTAAGTTTCCAAGTCTCACCATTTTGCCCCAAAACTTCCATTTATTCCAAAAATGCTACAAAAGAAAATATGGGATGTTACATCACCTCCCCTTAATAGAATTCTGTCCCCAGAATTCCATCATTGAAAAGGTGCGGGTACTTCGTCCTCATCTCGGATTCGTTTTCCCATGTCGCTTCCTGACCCTTGTGGAATCGCCAATGCACCTTCACTAGGTTGATTTCTTTGTTCCTCAATTTCTTAACTTTACGGTCAGTGATAGCCTCGGGTTCCTCCACAAAGTTTAATTTCTCATCAACTTGCACTTCATGCAACGGTATAGCCATATCAACTTCCACTAAGCATTTCCTTAGATTTGACACGTGGAAAGTGTTGTGAATTCTTTGCAACTCCTCGGGTCGTTCCAATTTATACGCTACCTCCCCAATGCGCTCGATGATCTCAAACGGTCCAATGTAGCGGGGACTCAACTTTCCCCTCTTCCCGAATCGGATCACTCCCTTCCAAGGAGATACTTTTAGCATCACCTTATCCCCAATTTGGAATTCAATGTCTTTCCGCCTCTTGTCCACATAACTCTTTTGTCGATCACGCGCAACTTTCAATCTTTCTCTCACTTGATCGATCTTATACGCAGTCAACTGTACTATCTCGGGTCCGACTAGTTGCTTTTCTCCGACCTCATTCCAACAAAGAGGTGTCCGGCACTTCCTACCGTAGAGCACTTCATAAGGTGCAACCTTTATGCTAGCATGATAACTATTGTTATATGCAAATTCGATCAACGGTAAATGATTCTCCCACGAGCCTTGGAAATCTAACGCGCAAGCCCTCAACATGTCTTCCAGAGTTTGGATAGTCCGTTTGCTCTGGCCATCGGTCTGCGGATGATATGCGGTGCTCATCTTGATTTGAGATCCCATTTCTCGTTGAAAGCTCCTCCAAAAGGTCGACGTGAATCGACTATCTCGATCCTAAACTATCGACGACGGTACCCCATGGCGGGTTACTATTTCATCAATGTACAACTTTATCAACCTCTCCATCGAGTACGATCCTTTTATCGGTAAGAAATGCGTCGATTTGGTGAGCAGATCTACAATCACCCAAATGGCGTCGAAGCCCTTTGGAGTTTTAGGAAGCTTCGTCATGAAGTCCATTGTGATTTGGTCCCACTTTCAAACCGGAATATCCAAGGGTTGGAGTTTACCGTACGGTCGTTGATGCTCCACTTTTACCCTCAGGCAAGTATCACACCTCTCCACAAAATATGCTATATCCTTTTTCATACCCGACCACCAATAATTTTGTCGCAGATCTCCGAACATCTTGTTTGTTCTCGGATGGATGGAGAACTTTGACTTGTGAGCCTCCTCCAATATCAGTTTTCGGACATCCCCCAGCTTTGGAACCCAGATTCTACCATTGAGGCATTTTAACCCTCGACTGTCTTAAACCAAGGAGTCCACATTCCCCACCATCCTTTCTTTCTTGAGGTTCTCGACCGCTATTGCTTCCGTTTGCCATTTCTTTATCTCTCCCAACAGGTTAAATGTGACTTCGGCCCTTAAGGCCAAGATCTTTGAAGCTTCTCCTCTTTCCTTAAGGCTCAAGGCATCGGCCACCACGTTGGCCTTCCCGGGATGATACTCGATCTCACAGTCGTAATCAGTCAACAATTCCATCCACCTATGCTGTCGCATATTTAGCTCTTTTTGATCGAAGATGTGACGAAGACGTTTGTGATTTGTGAAGATTTGACACTTCGTCCCATACAAGTAATGCCTCCAAATCTTTAAGGCAAAAACAACGGCCGCTAATTCAAGATCGTGTGTGGGGTATCGCTTCTCATGCTCCTTCAATTGACGGGATGCATAAGCGATCACCTTCCCACTCTAAATCAAGACACATCCCAAACGTAACTTGGATGCGTCGCTATATACCACAAAGTCTTCTGTTCCATCCGGTAAGGATAGAATTGGAGCACTACTCAACATTTCTTTTAACTTCCGAAAAGCTTCTTCTTGGCTTCCGGCCCAACTGAACTTGACATTTTTCTTAGTCAAGGAAGTCAACGGAGTAGCGATCCTTGAAAAATCTTTGATGAATTTCCGGTAATACCCCTCTAACCCGAGAAAACTACGGACTTCTGACGGCGTCCTTGGCGGTTCCCAGTTTCTAATGGCCTCCACCTTTGCTGGATCAACCTTAATTCCACTTTGGGACACTACGTGTCCTAAGAACTGCACTTCCCGAAGCCAAAATTCACATTTGAGAACTTGGCGTAAAGCCTTTCCCGTTTCAACAACTCCAACACAGCCCTTAAATGCTCCTCATGCTCTTTCTCTAACTTCGAGTAGATAAGAATATCGTCTATGAAGACGATCACAAATTTATCCAAGTAGGGTTGGCACACCCTATTCATCAAGTCCATAAAAGCGGCGGGAGCGTTCGTCAGTCCGAACAGCATCACTAAAAATTCATAATGGCCGTAACGGGTTCGGAAAGATGTCTTTAGAATGTCTTCCTCACGTACTTTGAGTTGGTGGTATCCCGATCTCAGATCTATTTTCGAGAAGTAACTAGCCCCTTGCAACTGATCAAACAAGTTGTCAATTCTGGGAATCGGATGCTTGTTCTTAACGGTGACTTTGTTGAGTTTGCGGTAATCGATACACATCCTCATTGTTCCGTCTTTCTTCTTCACGAAGAGCACCGGTGCACCCCACGGCGAGGTACTCGGTCTCACGAACCCCTTGTCTAGCAACTCTTGAAGTTGAGTCATCATCTTCTTCATTTCGGATGGTGCCAACGATATGGTGCGCGAGCTATTGGAGCGGCTCCCGACACCAAGTCGATCCAAAACTCGATTTGACGATTCGGTGGTAGATCACTCAAATCATCCAGAAATACTTCCGGGTACTCACCCACTATTGACACTCCCCCTACCCCACGTTTTTTCTTCTTCGCATCCACAACATAGACTAGATAACTTTGACATCCCTTCCTTAGACATTTGGTAGCTTTAATCATAGAAATAAGGCTAGATTTCCTATCTCGACGATTCCCATAAATCACCACCATCCCCTTATCCGGTAGGTGGACATGTATTAACTTTTTGTTACACACAATGCTAGCATTATTTTTCGCTAACCATTCCATCCCCAACACTATATCAAACTCCCCCATCGGCATGGGATACAATTGCAACGGTACCAAACTCCCCTCTATGTCTATACAACACCCCTCAACCACATCACTAACAAATACTCGATTATCATCGGCGGTCTCCACTTCTAAGGCAAGACCCAAACGCTTAGGTTTCACCCTCAAACATTTCACAAAATCAGGAGATACAAAAGAACGATTCGCTCCCGAATCAAATAACACTTTGGCACAAATAGAATTCACCAAAAAGGTACCTGTCACAACATCCGGAGTCTCCTCCGCCTCGACCGCAGTCATGCGAAATGCACGCCCCTTCGCACGTGCCGGTTTTTCCTTTCTCTCGTTTCCCTGGTTCCCTTGACGACCCCCATACTAACCCGATCCTCCTTTCTTCAACATAGGACAGTCAGACCGCCTATGGTCCGGCGATCCATACAGGAAGCATGCTCTCTTACTCGGACAATCCCTCGCCATGTGCCTCGACAATCCACAATAGTAACATGATCTCGAGTCCGCCATACATTCTCCCCTATGAACTCGGTGACACTTTCCACACGGCTTGTCACCAAATCCCCGATTTCCACGCGGCTCCGGCCTAGAGATCTTCCTTTTCCGATTATCATTTCCCGATCCTTCCCATTTTCTGTTGTCCCCGACCCTCTCAGTTCGTTGGCGATCCTTTTCCTTCTCGGTTAGTTCGGCCGCATTTATGGCCGATTGGAAGGTGGTAGGGTTTCTCGCCAACACTAATTCCCGGATGCTACTCTTCAATCCATAAAGGTACCGCTCGATTTGACGCTCTTCGGTCGGGACATACAACTCTGCGAAGCGAGCCTTCTCTAAGAACTTGGAAGTGTACTCCCTCACAGTCATATCTCCTTGTTCTAGCTTCAAAAATTCCTCCTCTAACTTTTTGATTGCCGCCAGAGGGCAAAACTGAGCCTTGAACTTGCCCACAAACTCCTCCCATTTCATAGTCTTAGCCGCTGACGATCCCCTTCCTCCAGTTTCGGCATCCCACCAGAAGATGACATTCGATTTCAACATTGATAGGGCATAAATCACTTTATCCCCCGCGGCACACTTGCATGTGTCAAATACCAACTCCATCTCCCGAATCCACTTCATTGCTAACAACGGGTCGCATTCCCCCTTAAAAGTAGGAGGTTTGCAAGATGAGAATGCTTTGTAGTTGCATCCCCTAGCAGCCGACTCATTCACCACAAACGTCGTAGATTGCTTATGACTACCGGTCTCCGTCACGGGTGGTCTAGACAACTCCGTGACCGCCTTACTCTCACTCTTCTCTTTACTTTCCAATGCCGACCCATCGTGACGGTTCATCCAACGATCCAACTTGTCTTGGAGTTTCTCCATCTCAGTGGCGAAGGCCTCTTGAGTCACAAATACTTGACCCCCCGTTGCTGAACTCTCTTGGCGAGACCTTTCTCGCTCAGCCGGTATCTCAACACTTTTTGCCCGGCGAACAACCGGAGTCTTTTTCTTTGGACGAGTTCCTCCCACTACGGTGGTAGCCTTTCGTGGTGCAGTCTTACGTCCCCTTTCACGAGTAGCCGGCTGCCTCGGAGGGTTCACTGGTTATAGACCTGCTCGGACGTGACCACCCTCACACTGGGCATAGACCTGCTCCTCAATATTCTTTCATACATGGCGAAACTGAAACAAATCACGTAAAACAAACGTTTAATACCAACTTCACACTATGAGGCAAATTAAGCATCTCCACGTGCCTGTAAATTCGAAATTATATTGGCCAGATATAATCCCCAATTTACCTCACATGATGATCCTCATCACCCCGTCCTACGTGTCCCTCCTAGGTCATTTCCTATAGCCATCCTATATCTTGGTTGTGTCCTTATCCTCAAAGTTTAAGTTTAGGCCCATCCGGTCACCTAAATCCCTTAAACTATGGCTCTGACACCATTTGTAACAACCCAAAATAACCAACACGATAACATAGACAAAAATCCCATAAGGGTCCCAGTTACATCAAAGATTAATAACATTCTCATAGTTTAACGGTTCACATACGAATACAACCGAGATTTCTAACTAGCATAATATGAGTAATGACGGTCTCTACTCCCATCCCAACGAGATTTAAGCTTTCTCTTTCCCCTTAGAAGCAGCTCCTAAGCCATCCTTACCTGAAAATGGTTTTTAATTTTGAAAGCGAGGGTTAGACCATGAGGTCTAGTAAATTCCCCCTTGAAAACGTGTTCACACAAACCATTTAAAAATATCATGTCGTTCCATAATACAATAACATTTCAAAGCCATGAATTCAAGCAAGGGTGTAGCACAGTAGTCTCATGTCCATCACCTCATATGAGGTCAACACTCGGGGCATCCACAATAGATCCCCTCGGCACTCGGTCAATGCCGTATCCGTACGCACTCAAAACGGATTCGAGGCACACGGTCTAACTTGTCCACCGAATATTCTCAACCATGCATGTCCAACACCACTGTGCAATTCGACTTCACACATAGCAATAACCATAAAAGCATGCATTTAAACGTACTTGAGGGTATAACTCCATCAATAGAAAAATATTACATTTCATGTCAAAAGTAACTTATGCTGATAATCATTTTATAAACCAAATTCAGTCATTTAAAACCTTCACAAATCATTTAAAATGAGGTAGAGTGTAAAGGTAACTCACCTGAAACTCGGCTAAACGACACCCTGACCGAAGCTCACTTTATCACCAATTGAACACCTGAATTGGGGTTAATAAAGGTGGTGTTAAACTCCCTAATTATGCCCCAAAACACATCTAAGATAACCCTTAAGTGATACTCCCAATCCTAGCCTCAAAACAATACACGAAACGAAAGTCGGAAACGCAAAACAGTAGCTGGCGCCAGTTCTGGCGCTAGCCAACTGGCGCCACCACTGGCGCGGGGTTCTGGACAGTAGCTGGCACCACCGCTGGCGCGGAGCACCTGCACTCCCATTTCAGCCGAAAATGACTCTTTCTCATCCCTAATTCAACCCAAGTCGATTTTAGAGTCTTCCAAACGACATAATCGATGAACCAATCTTTCCCCACAATCCCTCAATCAATAAAACATCAAATAACTCAAAAAACCCATTCAATGATCCACCTATTCAAATCCTCAAAATCAATTTGTTGCCAAAACTCACATTTCTCCATGGAAATGGTGTAAGTTCTCAAAAGAGGGTTTGAAATCTAACATGAACTGAGCAACCACTTCATTTCCATTGGAAATCAATCTAGAGATTTAGCAAGAAGTTGAAAACAAGTTACCATTCAAGTTTTTCTACCCAAAACCCAAGAAGATGAGGATGAAGGAATGAATTCATACCTAGAAGATGAGCTCTTCCCTTTTCTTGATTCTAACTTCTTGCTTGATTCTCCACACCAGCTGAAACCTCCTTCAATTCCCTTCTCCAATTGTGTAGCCGCCACTAATGAGGAAAAAGGGTTTCATCATTCTATTTACAATCCTAATTCTCACTTCTGCACTTAAGTTTCCAAGTCTCACCATTTTGCCCCAAAACTTCCATTTATTCCAAAAATGCTACAAAAGAAAATATGGGATGTTACATATAAACACGTTATTAACCACATTTGTTGGATAATCTCAATCAAACGGATTGAATGAGTTCTTTGGTCTTTTTTGTTAAGGTTCTCTCTAGATCTTTTTTCTACAAAAACATTTTTCTCACCGGAACCCAACCTTTCATTTTTTATTTTGCTGTTTCAAGTTCGATCGTTGCCATTCCGATATCTTGGCGTACCTCTTTCATCAAAGAGACTTGCGGTGGCTGACTTTGCTCCTCTTATAGATAAGATATGTACCTGTATTCTCAATTGGAAGTCCAAATTCCTTTCTTTTGGGGGCCGTTTGCAGCTTGTCAAGTTTTTTTGGAGTCTTTACAACTTTATTGGATGATGGTGCTTACAATTCCTTCTTCCGTTACCCATGAACTGGAACGTTTATTCTGTGATTTTCTATGGGCGCATGGAGAGTCTTTGAAAGGTAAGACTCGTGTTGCATGGGATGACATTTGTCGGCCAAAGGATGAAGAAGGTTTGGGCATAAAACGTCTTCCTTTATGGAATCGATCTTTATTGGTCTCACATGTTTGGGATATCCTACGGAAACGAAATTCACTTTGGGTTTCGGGCGGACCCATAATTTTTTTCAAACGGTGGCACCATTTGACTATAAACAACAAATATAGAGATATTTTTCATAAAACTAATATTGGTTTGGTGGTTGGTCCCTTGCTTTTCAAACTAGAGGTCTCAAGTTCGAATCCTAGCATTGTCATTTTTTTAGAAACAATAAATATGAAATTAAAAGCTAAAAACTACAAAAATATCTCTAACAAGACTTGAACCCAGGTCTTAAGTAGATTAAAAGCCCTTCTAAACCAACTCTACCAAAGGAAACTTGTGTCATTATTGCAGTTACAAAATACATATGGTGGCACAAAACAAATTGATACGGTTGCACATTTCACGAACCTATTTTTTTACCTTACGGCGGAGAAACAATACGGTGGCACGTGCCACCGTATTTCATTAACTAGGTCCGCCCATGGACTGGATCCATCTTTATCGGCTGTGAGATACCCATTTTTGGAATGTCATGATTAATTCGAATTCTACTTGGATTTGGAGACGGCTTCTTGCTTTGAGGGAGCAGATTCGACCTTTCGTTTCCCATGTAATCGGAAGTGGAGCTTTAACTAATGCATGGGAGGACAAATGGTTGGAGGTTGGCCATTTGTCTACCCACATTTCTTACCGTATGGTGCATGCAGGTGGCTTTACCAAGAGCTCTACAGTTTTGGAAGTTGTCACAGAACTAAACCATGCATGGCCGAGAGCTTGGATGGATCGATCTCCTGCTCTTACGTCTACGGTGGTTCCTAATTTGTATCCGGAGATTAAAGATTATGTTATGTGGATCAATATTCATAACCATAAGACTCGATTCACGGTTTCAGGAGTTTGGAAGTCTCTTTTCGGTTCTTATCAGAAAGTTTCTTGGCATAAATTTTGTTGGTTCCCGAACCATGTTCCGAAACATTCCTTTTGTTTATGGCTAGCGTTTCGGAAACGTCTCCCGACCCAAGATAGAATGATTATGTGGAGACGTGATGTGGACCCCATGGTATGTTCGTTATGCAAGGTTTGCATGGATGATCATGATCATTTGTTCTTTTTATGTCCATTTTCTTCTCAGGCATGGTCAACTCTTAAAATGGAGGTGGGAGATAATCTACCGGATCGTTGGGAAAATATAATGGAGGAAATTTCTAATGGACGCTGGAGGCTGAGAGAGACCCGAAAGCGGCTTATGTTTGCTGTCGTAGTGTACATGATATGGCAAGAACGTAATTCTCGTTTGTTCACTGATAAAAGGCGAAGTCCAGATCAGCTTGTTAATGACATTAGAAGATTGATTACGATGAAGCTTTCGGGAAGTAACAGAGTTCAAACTACGAGACGAGAGGGAAGTATAGCGCGCCCTACTTGACGCATGGAATGGATTTTTCATTTTGTTGCTTGTGGGCCCCTTTTGGGTGGCTTTTGTTGGTTTTAGAGGCTTTTGTATTTTATTTTCTATGTCTTACGCCTCTATCTGTCTTCGCTTTTTTTGGCTTTTAGTTCTTTGGTAAGTGATGTTTAGCATTGTTAATTGTTTAGTAGTGAAGTCTTCTTCCGCCTGTCCTTTATGGTTGGAGTTGTTCTTCGTTGGGAGGGAGTCCCTCGCCATTTAGGTGTATTTTTCCTTTTTTATCTATATATTGCCAGGAGTGTCGTCCCCTTCCCAAAAAACATAATCAATACAAATGCAAATTTTTTGGCATATAGAATAACCGCTAACTAAATTTAAAGCTAGTCGATCTAAAGCAGGTTCAAACGACAGGGCGTAAAACGTGTCTTCCCGGATAGGACCTAATGGCTCCTTGAGGCGCTATGGCGTGTTGCAACATGCATTTTTGTAAGGTGTGATTTGTTTTTTTTAAATAAAGTCATTTTAAATATTTTTAAAAGGAACTTAGTTCTTTGTGTTTTGCACATTTAACTTTAGATTTTACAATTTTATAGTTTTGCATAATCACATCACTCATAGTTTAAAAAATTCATACACGTCATGAAATCATAATTAAAACGAAGTTGTGAAGTTACTATTTTAAGTTCTATTTTGAATACACAACCAAGAAATATTTTATAATAACAACCGACCTTTTCTACTTGAAACATGAATATAATTTTTTAATCTTATTATCTATACTACTATATTAAAAGAATAGTAGGATTTGACAGTTTTTTTTCAACATTTTTCAACAGGCCACGTTCTTTTCAAGATTGCAGTTTTTACGAATCGGTTTTTCTTACACGTTCTTCTCCCACTTCTTCTCCCTGATTTCTCTCTACTGCTCATTATGCTCATTATCACCTGATTTCTCCTTCTCTCGCCCTCACCCAACAGGAAACGGAAAAATCCCGCTTGCTTTTTCTTTCAACCCATGTAGCTAGGGTTCTCAACCTCTGTTGTTTTAGGATGGAGATTGGCAAACGTTGGAGGTTATGGTTTGGTGTTTTTATCGCATCACGCTCCTCGTGTTTCCTTATAAACGTAAAAATGCAGACAACAATCAGCGGATTCAACATTATATATTTTACTCTCCAAATCACATTCTTCTGATGCCCTCTCATCGATTGTCGTTCCCCTGAGGAGTTCCAAAATCTTAGATTCAGTGATCTCCTCCTGGGAACTCTTAATTTTTCTTTCAATTTCTCCAATGGCTTCCGACACTTTCACCGACAAAACCGCCGTTTTCAGGAAGCTAAAAGCCAAATCGGAGAATAAGGTATTGATTTATTTCATTTTGTATCATTTGATTTCTGTGAATATTGGTTTGGATTGATCTGATTTGGTTTTATTATGCTGTGTTGTATCAGATGTGTTTTGATTGTAACGCCAGGAATCCGACTTGGGCGTCTGTAACCTACGGGATATTTCCTTGTATTGATTGCTCTGCGCCTCTGCCACACATCGTAGCCTCGGTGTTCATATCAGCTTCGTTAGGTGATTGCCTTCTCCATATTGAACAGTTTTTTTCAATGTGTCAATATAAAATCGAGTATTAAAATCGTATAAGTTTTTTTTCTTTTAGTTCGTTGTATTTTCTTATGTTTTTTTGATGGTATACGATTGTGTTTGGTGGACTTTAGCTCTAATCGCCATTGTTTTTATGGCGATATGAATGCACTATTTCTCGAAATTGGATATGCATTTTGAGTTTAAGAAGTTAATTTTGGGAAATTTTAAATCACAGAATAAGAAATGTTGTTACTGAATACGGCTATAGCTAAACATACCAAAGATCAACCGGCAAACTACAATTTTCACCCTTTTTATCCTCTGCATTTATTGTTTTTTGTTTTAAAAGTCAAGTTCATCATTTTGTTTTGGACAGATGGAGCTTCCTGAATGGACTGATGTAGTGAAGACTGCTACTTTCAAGGAACTTGCTCCATATGATCCAGATTGGTATTTTATCAGAGCTGGTAATGTTTTAACCCATATTGGTTTCGTTGAAATGACTGTATCTATATGCCAAAAGTGAATTATTAGAGAGAAAAGTGAACATATATTTTGCAATTTCATTTTGCAGCTTCTATTGTTAGGAAGATATACTTGAGGGGTGGTCTTGGTGTTGGTGCATTCCAAAGAATTTACGGTGGACACAAGAGGAACGGAAGTAGGCCACCACATTTTTGCAAAAGCAGTGGTGGTATTTCTCGCAATATTTTCAACAATTGGAAACCATGAAAATCATCGAAATGGATCCCAAGGGGTGAGTCACATTATTAGCTTTTGCTTAATGCAATTTTATCATCAAGAATCTAAACTGGGGTAAAGAGACCGTTTCCTTGACGACCTTTGGCTTGAAAGAACAATATCTATACTACTATATGAATGAGCTAAGGGGACGGAACCCCTTGGAAAATTTTATTCAAATGTTTAGATGTGTTGTTTTAGTAGTGTTATGTGTTTGTAGCTTGGGAGGTATAATAGGGTCTCTACAGGGTTCTATATTGCTCCTACTTTGCAGGGCAGATTTGTTTCCTTTTTTTCTGGGCTACAGTGACTAGGCCTACGAAGGATCATAATTGAGGTATATGCAGAAATTCAAGGGTCTTGTGCTGAGTTTTATTACCTATTAACTTTTGTAAAACAATTGCTTCTACTCCTCTGTCTCAGAACAAGTGCATCAATATTTACCTTTTTGGCAAAGTTTTTTTTAAGAAACCTTTTTGGCAAAGTTTGAAACTTACTTTTTGGCACATATTTGTAATCCTTACAAAATATTCTTAGCATTGAATTTGCTCATTTGGACAATTTTAGGGGTATTTTAGGTTTTTATCTAACAATTGCACTTTCATCAGACTATATGCCCAATCAAATTCTTGTTCGGTTTGGAATAAAGAGAATATTGTTTACCCCATTTTCCCCTATGAACATGAAAATGTTCTTAAACAAGCCCGATAAACGGTATATTTTCACAAAATAGTTTTTGTTTTTGCTGGGATATTAAAGAGGAAGCTGTTCTTCCTAAATGAGACTATAGATCGGTTCAAACTCAAAATTGAATAGAAAGTGTATTTTTATAATTGTCAGATCCCCAATGTGTAACAATTGGGTTTTCTTGAGAAATGTGAAAGTTTGGTGGTCGAAGTCTAAGAAAACAAAGTTGAAGTTGGGGGGCCTTTGTGTATTTTATGAGAAGTATAGATGGGTCAAATTCCCTAGGGCACCATTTGTAAAATCAGTATCATTCTCTTTTGTTTTGGGTGTATGGCGGCTAAGAGGAGAAAGGAAGAAAAGAAGGAGCAAAAGTGGGAGAAGACTTGAATAAAGAAGAGAGTAGTTAAGGTAATCATCCACAACGTTTCCTTTCTGTTTATTTCAAGTTTCTTTCTCTCTTTTGTCTAAGATTTGGGGGTGGAATCATATGGGTTCATTGTGTTCTTCACCTAAATAACCCTTAAAAAAGTATTTTGGGTTTTGGTAGTAATGCTTCGATTTTACGGATTAAAAATGGATTGATTGGATGTTTATTGATTAGGGAATGAAACCGAGTAATTGTCTAAGCAACCCTTTGATTAAGAAATCGGATTTTTATCATTTTAGGAAGTTGGGTTTTGTCTTAATGAACCGATTTAAGGGGTTATAGATGGATTAACTGAGCGATTGGGGATTATGGATGAACCCTTATAGTTTTCTAATCAAACTAATGGCATAAATCGGAGTTTAAATCAGTTTTAGACCTATTAAGTTCGAACAACCGAGTTTTCCGGACACCAGTGTTCGGTGGTGTCCGGATATGTTGCATGTGTCCGGGTAAGTGCCTCGTGAAGGTGTCCGGGTAGTTTTGCCCGGATAAGTGTGGTGTCCGGATAAGTGGTGTGTCCGGATAAGCGTAGTGTCCGGATAAGTGATGTGTCCGGATAAGTGTAGTGTCCGGATAAGTGCTGTGTCCGGGAAGGGGTATCCGGACAGTAGCGCTGAGATATTTTTCTGATGCGAATCTATTGCCTTAGGTGTTCGTTTGGGTTAGCTTGGAAGTATTTAAGAAGTGCGTTGTACGTCAAACAAGGTGAGTCCCCTAAACCTTTTACGACTTAAAGTGTTAAACATTTTAACTGATTATGATTTCTCTTACAAGCATGAAATGTTTATAACCGTCACGCATGATTTCCCATGAAATACCTGTTTTACCTGAGAATACGTATTTTACATGATTTTACGTAATTGAAGGTTAAATGTTTTTCTGAGTAAGGTTCGTTTACGAGCATGAACTGTTTTACAACTGTTACGCATGTTATCCATGAGATGTACGCTTTTATTTTGAAAGACGGCTTTTAGCAATATGGAGGGATGTGCAAGGATTTCACGTTTGTGATTTACGTTATGCTATGTGTATGATATGTGAAGTTGGTCTGCACAGTGGGATCGTTATGCCTCGGGATCCGATGATCCCTTGGATATGAGTGATGAGCCGATAGGTTGGAATCCGTTTCCCTCCTATTCGGGTAGAGGGGAGTCTGCTTGGGCCCCGATACGAGGCGAGAGGGGAGTCTGCTTGGGCCCCGATCGTGGCGAGAGGGGAGTCTGCTTGGGCCCCGATCGTGGTTAGCTATGTGGTCCTTAAACACTGTGCAATACCATGTCTGATGCTTATGTGGAAAATGTGAAAAGTTTTATAAAATGATCTTATGATGCTGATGTACACTGTTATGGAGGGAACTCACTAGACCTCATGGTCTAACCCTCGCTTTTCAAAACTAAAACCTTTCCAGGTAAGCAAATAGTAGGAGGCTCAGGTAAGTGAGCAAGAGCAAGATGGAGTACTGATGCAGCGTGAGACAGTGCAAGTGCCTCCTGTAGAAGCTAGATTATTCTCAGTTGTGTATAGGTTGTTTCCGCCAACCTCAGTTTTAGAGTAATGTAATGAAATTTTAGGACCAAGTTTTGTAAACTTTATGATGTAATGCTATGTATGTCTTGTTATGTTTTTGGGACGTTACAAAGGCTGCTTTAGGTTCAGGTTCTATCATTTCTGCTACTGTTTTGATCCAAAAAATGCATCTGATTATTTTTATATGGATTGTATCAAGTGTTGTATCATTTTTGGTTCCAACAGTTCCATTAAGCTGCTGCTGTTTGGTTCACAGATAGTAGAGATCCTTGAATATCATTCTTCTTGGTTCCGAGACTACCATGTATTGTCAGAAGACGAGAGATCGAAACATATTTTTCAAATGGGACTTGGTTTCTCAATGTTCAACTGTTGCGTTGTGTTTTCGAGAGAGGTTAGTTTTTGAAATATTAATATGTATACCTTTCATCTAATTTATTTTTCGGTTGCACCATGGAAAAAGATAGGAACCTTTTTCCTCGATCTACATTGTTTCATTGTTTTTGTGTAGTTGCCTTAAGTTAAAATATAAAAAATGTTTGAATTGTAGCTTTAGCCGATTCTCTTAAACTTAATTGTTATGTTAGTTTTTTCGAAGAGAAATCAGAGATGCTGATATATGTATTTAGTAGTTAACTCTTGTAGATTTAGTGTATCTCAATTTAGAATATCATTAACTTTTAATGCTGGATTTCTATCGAACTTTAGTTTAGTGTATCTTCCCATTTCCATTACATTGATGTCTGTATATTGTATTTGCTTTTATATCAGTGGCATTCAAGTCCCCAGAGGACCACCAGAAGCAGATGGAACTAGAAGAAGCACGTAAAGCTGGACTTGCACTGGCTGAGGTTGATGAAGATGGAAAAGATATCAATCCCCATATTCCCCAGTATATGTCATCTGCTCCTTGGTATCTTAATGCAGAGAGACCGGTACGCTTTTTATTCTTTTGTTGGTTGGTACCTTTTTTAGAGATCATAACTGAGACTTGTGTTTATGTTCTATTAGAGTTTGAAGCATCAAAGGAATTGGAAACCTGATCCAAGTTATATAAAATCATATGGTACGACAGAGGCACAAAAATATACTAGGCTGACATGTATAGGAAATGTGCATGTGAAAAGTAAGGAAAATGTCTTCTACTTCATTAATTTGTTACTAAGTTCTGTGTTCCGATGGATGTTTTGTATCTTTTGCTTGTCTTTTTTTAAACCTTTGTATATGACTTACTAAAACAGATGTGGAGCCATGACACACAAACCAAGACATGCATGGAGAGGCCACGAAAGTTGGGGGTAAAGTGGACGAGCAAAAATATAGCAGCTGATGAGAAAATAGAGACTTTTTAGCTAGATTATGATGGAAAAAGGGACCGGTGGAATGGGTATGATGCTGCAACATATGCTCATGTTATTGAAAGGTACAAAGCTAGGGACGAAGCTCAGAAAAAGTTCTTGAAGGAGCAGCAGCTAAAAAACCTAGAGGAGAAGAATAATTGTGAAAATGTGAAAGTTAGTGACGAGCAATATGGTCATGACTAAATTATTCGCTAATTGGATCCTACAACCTTATGTTCCATTTGGAAAACATATGCAGAAGTATAGAAGATAGGCAGACTCTGTATTGAAAAACACAGAGTAACTAAACATCAGAAAATTGGGATTTTCTTGAAGGTTATGCATTTGCGTTTTGGAAGTAACCTTGTAGAGAAAGTTTTGCATGTTTTCTATTCAAGTGACGTAACCTTGTTATAGTGGGTGACAAAATATCTTTGATGATTGCTCAATGGTCCGAGAGTAGGGTGTTCAAGCTTGCTGGATTGATGACTTTTGTACCAAGAGCTCACTTACATGCATATGATCCCTTTTTCTCAATGGAAATTAGATACCTAATCAGGTCTCATCTTGAAAGATCGAACCACAATTTTGCATTGTTTATACAATACAACTTTGCCCATGCATGAAAATGGCGGTGGTCATGAGTTGAGAGAAGCGTTTGGTTTCTTGTAATCCTTCTATTACATTTTTAATTATATTGCATATTTTGAGTTTCAAAACCTCATGATCAATCCATTCCATTTCAAAATCTTTGACCAGTAGATCATATTTACCTTTAATTTATATATTATATAATTTGTGATATAAAACCACATAGATCCATAAAATTAACATCGAGAAGGAAGGAAATAGACAAAGAAATTGATTGCCGTTTCGAGTTCTCGATTTTGATTTTGGAATGTTTCGACCAGCATCGCGCGTGGACACATACCTAATGAGTAGAATCAGAAAGTAGACACTTAATTTTGAAAGTGAACAATTATATAAGGACACACTATAATAGAAATGTGGACACTTATTTGGGACAGAGGGAGTCATTTCTTATTCGGAATGTTTTGCGCCGCATCACGTGCAAGTAAGATTATCGGTCATTGTCACCTTCACCCGGTAAAGTAAATGACCCGATAAGCGCAAGTGTGATAAGAAATAATACAAAGCAGGTAGCAAAATTGAGGATTCAAGTATTTGGTTTCAGAATCGTATTGCGTCCCGCTGCATCGCGCGGGTACGATGACTAGTCTAATTGAATAATATATAGAAAACTTATATAAATTTCACACCATACGTTACGTTGTGTTATCAACGTGGCATATAAGACTTGAAATTTAACTTTGTCACCGTGCCACGTCACACCTTACATCCTTTAAAACCTTGAACTAAAGTTAACCATAAAATAAAAACCAAATCCTATTAAAGATTCGATTGGAAGTTTTATTACAACTTTAGGTAGCGTTTGGTACGCAGATTGGATGGGACGGGACGGGACAGAACTGGATGAGACGGGACGGGACTGGACTGGAGGAGATAATTTTAATCTAGGTTACGTCGGAAAAAAGGGGTATTTTTGTAATCTTATGTTTTAGTCCCATGTTGTTCCACCTATTTTGGTGGAACAAAAAATCTCAAGTTTTGTCCCATGAAAACTTGTTTTTGTCTCATGTTGTCCCATCTGATTTTTGTCCCATGGCATACCAAACATGAGACTATTTTTTTTGTCCCGTCCCGTTCCATCCCATCCAGTCTGCGTACCAAACGCACCTTAAGGTTAACTATTAGCATAATGTTTGACGAGAAATTAATTAAAATACCCCAAGTTTGAAAGTGACTTACCAAAATACCCTAAAAAATTATTTTCTTACCAAAATGCCCCTTTTTTCCGCAGAGGGAGCCCTCTATAGCGGACAGGGACTGAAAGTGTAAATTTTTGCAAGATTATTTACAATTTCAGTCCCCATAGCGGGCCATCGCGGGCCGCGTTTGAGCCATCACGGGCCTCGATCGCGGGGGCCAGGGACTGAAAGTGTAAATATTTCTTGCAAAAATTTACACAATTGGTCCCTGCCCGCGATCGCGGGATCTTATCGCGGAAAAAAGGGCATTTTGATAAAAAAATAATTTTTTAGGGTATTTTGGTAAGTCAACTTCAAACTTGGGGTATTTTAATTAATTTCCCATGTTTGACTGCATATCTATTATTGGATAATAAATTATACAATGTTCAATCTAGAGGTTGGGAAATCATATATTTAATAGAAAGATACTCCAATGAATAAGGCAATTTTTGGTAGGTGTAGTGGACATGTGATCATTGATTGGTACTTTCATCCTTTCACAATACCAAAAAAAAAGTACACATATTTATTTATCTGTTATTATTTATTTATTTGGCAACGATTGGTTTTCGGTCCATTTATCCTTATTGAATAATATTCGGTCAATTACAAATGGCCTGAAGTTATCGCAAGTGAATCTCTATATTTATTATATTTTATAGTAGTTAGTAATATACAAACAAATCAATTATAGAATATTTATTTAAAACCGATATAAAAAAAAGGTTATGATATTTGTTAAGGAAATTCATGCAAATAGTCATTCTAATCAAGTGAATTCACCTCTTAATCGTTGCTTTTCAACACTTTCTAAAAAATCATTATCTTCTTAAGTGACATTTCAACAAATTGTAGATGGAAATAAAAGGAAATAATTTTTTTTGGAGGGGGTTTAGTAAATGGAACATCAACAACTTGCTAATTAGAGGGACTAAACGAGGGTTCAACAAATGGCACTTTAGCAATTTGCTAACTATAGGGACTAATTTTTTTGGCACCTCTCCAAGTTGAATTATCCCTTGTGGAGTAGCATTTTTTAAGAACGTGGAAGAGAAATGACTAAGAGATGAATTCACTTGGCCTACTAATGCACCCTTATATATTGCTATTATACTTTGATGGTCAATTAAGGGCACTCCTATATATTGCTATATCCACTCATACCTATTAATTTTCTTCTCGCTCTCGTCAAGACTTACTTTATTTTCAATACATAATTTAATTTGATTCTAACATAAGATAATATATATATATATATATATATATATATATATATATATATATATAGAGAGAGAGAGAGAGAGAGAGAGAGAGAGAGATTCAAATGCAAATCATTTATTTGTTGCACCCCTTACAAACCAGTGTGCATATGTGAACAATGTGCATATACATATGCATATGTGCAAGAATATACACATAGTGGACATACATTCATATGAGATAATGCATATATGCATCTCAGATTATTCACACATTGTTTACATATGTACATTGGTTTATAAGAGGTGCAATAAATACATGTTTTGTATTTGATTTGTACCATATATATATATATTATTGTTTTTAATTAATAGGGAAAAGTGTTTGGCACACAATTACCCTCGTATGCATACAAATGTTATCTCATCTATATGAGCAAGTCAAGGTCAATGTGTTTCACTCATTCCCACCAAGTGCAACAAACCAAGATGATGTTGGGTACGTTGTTAAATGAAAAGGATTCTTGATGCATGTTCTACCACGTTGTTTCGTTATCATTTGATATAATTAAATTAAATTGTGTTATCCGTATAATGGTTAATTAGATTATGATATATCACATTTACTGATAATAATTACAAATAAGACATGCAAAATACATATTTAATAATTTATTTAACATGGTAAAATAATTACAAAATTTTGACGAGGACCAATTCAGTTGGTTAATTTTGCGAGAAATTGTCCAAAATAGCTATTTTGAACCCTCAACTCACTTCATATCTACTTTTTTTTTTATTTTATTTAATTGATCTAAATAGTCTAGAATTAATAAGTTTTTAGGACATTCTCAACCCAACCACTAAAAACAACACTAAAAACACTGATTTCCGGAAAACAACATTTTCTCCTCCGATTCTTCTAGACTCACCCTCATTTCATTTGTTCAAATTTCTGAAATTTCACCATAAAAATTGATCATGGAAGATTCAGAAAGCATCAATTTTTGAAAAACAGAAGCTTTTCACCGACCTTCTTCGTCCTCACCAAGAACAGAGATTTGCGTTAGTGGATTCACCTCTATGAATCTCAGGTTTGAAGCTTATGGGTCGTTTAGCAAACACTTACCCGGGTAAGCACAAGTAAAATTCAACACTATCACATATTTATTGGACAACATTTTAGTTCACCAAAACAGTATCATATGCAACCATTTTTCCGGTAAACACTAAAGTCTTCTCATCACTTACCGGGTAAGACTCTTGGTCCTTGCCTTAGCTTTTACTGGGTAAGATTATTGCCTTGTTGGTTCTTGTCATATTTATCCAATAACAATAAGGGGTCCTTTACCAAACGTTTACCCGATTAAGCGCTTTACCAAGTCTTAATTTATCTGGTAAGGTAATATGACTTGGTAAAGCGCTTACACGGGTAAACGTTTGATAAACGACCCCTTACTGTTATCTCGACAGTGGTGGGTTTCTCATTCACAAAATCACACAGTGATCCCGGTTTTGTCGTTGTCAACGACGGTGAGGAAGAAGACGGTAGTATCCGGGATGTTTTGCGGCATAGCTTATTATTTTATATTAATTAGCAGTAAAAAGAATGAAGTGAATCATGATGAAAACGTAATACCAACGTTGTCCGATAAAGGGATAGGGATGATTCGGTAACCAACCAACCCACTCACCCTTTCACTCCACTGTTATTCCAGCTCATTTTACGCTACCCTTTAAAAACATTTAGACTAAAGAGTAAATTACGATTTTAGTCCCTGTGGTTTGTTCATGATTTTTACTTTAGTCCTTTTACTTTTGAAATCACATATTTTGTTCATGTAGTTTGTAATTCATTGCTATTTTTGTCTCCAAGACAATTTGTTACAATTAACTATGAGAACAAAAATAACAATATATTGTAAACCATAAATCAACTAAATTCAGAATTTTTTTGAAAATCAAAATGTAAGACTATGACAGGAATTTTGGTGATGGAGGTCGAAAAATCAAAATGCAAAACTATGTCGAAAATCGTAAATCAACTAGTAGCGGATCCAGAAATTTTGGTGATGTAGGTCGGAGTTTATGAAATGTAAATATAACATAATAAATGTTAGATAAAAATATAGATATTAGTCACCACTACCAGTTTCCCAAAGTTGGTCATTTTCTTTTAAAAATCTCTAAGTTTTATAGTGAGTAATAAAACTATTAATAATTATCGACTAATGTTGTTTTCTCGAAACCTTATTTATGAAGGGAAGGAATAAAAAGACATGTGAGAAAAGTAAAAAAAACTCGTGTTATTGAAACTATTTTAAGAAGGAAAAAAAAGAAACAATAGAAAAATAATGACGAATTTTCTACCAAAATATTTCCCCAAATGTTGGAGGAAAAGAAAAAAATTAAAACTACAACAACTATTCAACCTTTAATTTTTTAAAAATATTCTTGAAGGGTATATCTATATTTTATTTTTTACTTTGTAAAAAACCTGTTTAACATTTTCTCAACTTGCTAAATGTTTTTATTTTGGAGATAAATGTTTTCTTTTATTATTCAATATAATATTTCTTTTTAAAATAATGTTATATTGGTAAAATGTTCATATTGTAGATAAATGTTAATTTTTCTTAATTTATAGCTCATAATAGGCCTAAACCACTTTAACTAGTCAGATCAACCTATCTTTTATGGTCCGGTTTAACCGATTTGGTCACATGCTGCCCAATCATTCGGTTTGAGAAAATTTCTAAATCGTAATTGCGGTTTAGTTTGTGGTTTGGAAAGCTAAATCGTCCAAACAAAACCACAAACACTAAGAAACAAGCAAATGTAAAGCACACTTTCGAAGATTGTAATATTAATAACATATGGAATAAAATAGTAATTTCAACAAACTACAGGGACAAAAAACATAGGTTACTCTAGATTAAATTACAGGATTAGTCCTTATGATTCTTGGGTTCTCATTCATACAAGTCTACAATTCATTTATCATAAAAAAAACCTTGTGGTATACATTTTTTGTTGGAATAAGATCCTCCCACTAGAGATTGTTATCGAATGTTAGTGTGTGTATAGATGCAAGAGGGTTGGTCGTTTTCGAGTATGGATTTGGGTCTTTTAAACCCTTTTTTAAGTAAACAAAAAAGCCTGGAGTTTTTCGAGTCAAGCTCGAGCTTTGGGTTGAAAGATGGTGTTATCGAGCTTTTTTAGGCCGGAATTTCTGAGCTTTTTAGGCTAAATTAAGCTTTTAAGGTCAATTTTTAATTGGACTTTGAAAAAGTGGTATAGTTGGCCTTTGAGCATGCGCCTAGGCTTAGAATTTCTAACGGTAGTGAATTCAAAGTATTTGATAATAGGTATCAGAATTCAAATTTATAAATTTAAAGAAGTTAAAAGTATATGTATATTAATAAAAAAAACAAAATTTGACGATTCATGAAGTGATGATAATCCCAACTCTTGGGAATAGATCAACTCCGCTTTTTAGGCCCCAAGTTTTTTGAACTTGGGTTTTTTCATGCATTTCTAATTCTAAGTGAGAGGAACCAAAACCAATCACAAATGCATACAACAAGATATGTTTTGTAATAAATGAATTGCAGGGACGAAAACCATGAAAACCCAAGAACTACAGGGACCAAATCCATAATTAACTTAACATAACATCATTAAGTTGCCATGTCAGCATCCTCACGCCACGTCATCATCTTAACTATATATAATTAGTATAAATTAAAAAAATGAAAAAAAAATCCCTCCATCGTTCTCCTGGAGTCATTTTAGGGATCTTTCGCTCTCTCTCCACGCTCTGCAACCATCTATCTCCTTTGTCTTAACGAAGAAGAAACACGCACTCATATTCATACTCACACACATACACTTTCTCTCTCTATACGTATAGATTACTCACATTGTTACTTTCTCTCTCTACAACACACCTTCTCACTCACTCACACTGCAAAAAGATAATGCAACACTGTCCTTCACTTTACTAACTAGGCACCATGTGGAACTCTGACAATTCTCTCTCTCTATCTCTATCTCTATCTCACATATTTGTATCGCACTAGCTTTTTGGCGGATTCCGATTGGTTGTTAAATTCAGAGAGTTGGATCGGTAAATGGCAGCTTCTTCATCTTCAAGAGGAAGAAGCAGTTCACCATTTCATCACCGGAAGCCTTCAAGTCCTTTTTCTTCATCTTCATCATCGTCGTCTTTGAAGCAGCTCATTCCTCGCTCCTGCTCATCTTCCGCAACAACGTCTTTCTTCCCGGCCTCTGGTAACAGTTCCAGATCCATTACTACTGGTCCGACTAGGTCTGATTCGATGTATTCGAAAGGAGGCTACGGAGGCCGTTCGCCGGTCGGTTTTCCGTCTTCCGATGAGCTGATTGGAGAGCCGGTTGATAGTATGCCGAGATCGGCAGGAGGAGACAGTATTTCTGTGACGATTCGGTTTAGGCCTTTGAGGTAATTTGATTTATTGATGGATTTAAATCGAATTGGTTTTAGATCTATACGTTACGTTGATTTTCGGTTGGTTAGGGTTTTGAGGATATGGCGGTGGCATTTTGTCTAATTTGTTGACATTGTAGTGAACGAGAGTATCAGAGAGGAGATGAGATTTCTTGGTACGCGGATGGAGATAAGCTCGTGCGCAACGAGTACAATCCGGTGACTTCCTATGGTTTTGGTACGAAATTTGCCTTTTATCCATTATTAATCAAGGAAACAGAAGAGCATGTAACAGTGATTAGAATTGAACCTTGAAGTCCATATTTGATAATGTTAATCATGTATGTGATGACACGACAGATAGAGTTTTTGGACCCTCTGCCGTCACCCAGGAAGTGTATGAAGTAGCCGCTCGTCCTGTTGTAAAGGCTGCTATGGACGGAGTAAACGGTGCGCTACAAGTAGATCAAATTAAATAATCCAATTGCACTTATTCCTTGATTGTTTATTTACTACTTCTGATTCTTGGTCGATTGGATGAAGTACTAGTTGTTTGAGCTAATGTTAGACGGCTAATGCAGGCACTGTTTTTGCTTACGGTGTTACAAGTAGTGGGAAGACACATACAATGCATGTAAGTGAAGTTTCTACTCCTGTGATGTTATTAGTGCTAAATGATTTTTGAAGTTGTATATTGCATGCTGTCATCTAAATAAGGCAGGTAAGTAAGAACATATTGCTCTTAACAATTTCTTCTTGATATGAATACATGGTTCTAAATAACTCGTTAGGGCTTCGAATGCGAGGCTTGAGGCCAAGTTAAGCCTTTGGCTCCACTCTAAGGCTTTGCTTGCCTTGTAATACATTATGGCCGCTGAATCCGAGTCGGCTCCTATGCCGCTAGCTATGCCCTGCTTGCATGTTTCGACATGTTGTGCCACGTTACGAAGAGTTATTTTGTAAGGTGTGATTTTTTTTAATATATAACTTGAGGAATAAATGATAGTTATGTACGGGAAACATAAAAAGGAAACTTAAAAACTATAACTCTAAATAGATAAATACTTACTCCTATTCCCCAACACAAAGAGTCGAACACACATTTTTCGAAAATTGAAAAAAGTAGTGAGTAGAGATTCAAGATATTTAATCCCGATTTTGCACTCTTGATATCATTTTTTATAAGGTCTATATATTTGGTATCAATGATTCTTCTTTATTTGTTACTTTTATTACTTTATATAAATCTAATTTGTTCTACAGTCCAAAATACTAACACACACTGACACACACATGTGTGTGTATATATATGCTGCCTTAGGGCATGCCTTGAAACCGTCGTGGCTTTGCCGTAACTCGTAAAGCTTGAGGCTTGACCTTACCGCCACGCCACACCTCACGTCGTTTAGAACCTTGTATGAATAGCATGCAGTAATTGGCAATCAGGGGTAGTAAAGACCTTGTTAAGCTCTTAGGCCTTCCGTACCCCAGCGGGGAAGGGGCTCGGGATGGCTGAGGTGGCTGCGGGGTGGCGCTACGGCTCGGGATGGGCTAGCGGGGCGGGATGGTGAGCGGGGTTGGGTTCCCGAGCCATCCCGAGGGTTTTATAAAAAAAAAAAAAATTTAATTAAATTTTTTAAAAAAACAACCGTTGAACGGCTATTTCTTAAAAAAAAAAAAAATTTCTAAATTTAATCCCACTATATATTTAACCCTCAACCTCTTATTTCTCACACCTCTCAACCTCTTATTTCTCACATCTTTCAACCTCTTATTTTTCACACTATCAAATTCTCTCAATCTCACACCTCTCAAACTCTCTCAAATTCTCTCAACCTCTTATTTTTCACACCTCTCTCATCATGAATCCAAACAAAACACCTACATCCCGTCGTAACCGACCGAATACACCACAATCGCAAGAAGATCAAGAGCTTGGTTTCCAAGCGTTTACACCACACCACAATCTTTGATGGCTACGCTAAAGAGAAAAGAGCAAATTAAAAAATATCATGATTGGAATGACGACGAGTAGATTTTTAAATTTATTTTGTAATTTTTAATTTTTTAATGAATGATATGAATTTTAATTTTTATTATTTATCTTATTTTTATTTATTAAAAATATATATAAATATTTTTATTTTGTTAAATAATTAAATGTATAAATAAAAGAATTAAAATAAATGAGGTGGCAAAGGGGTTTGAGGGAATGGGGTACGGATGTTTAGGGATCGTGAGGGATGGGGTGAGGGATGGAAGAAAAGCTGATGTGGTGCTGACGTGGCAGGGAATCTTTCACAGATAGGAGGGATGGGGTACTGATGGCCTTATTGTTTGTATGTAGGATTTAACTTTACAGTAAGAAGATGCTCATAGAATTCTGTTGTTGCTGTTCATCACAATAAGTAAGCAACGTATGTTTTTCATGAAAACTAGAAGCTTAGTGTTGACTGTTACATTTCTTGAGTTGCATTCTGTAAACCTTATCAGTTCAGAGCTAGCAGAGGAGCTGTCATCACCAATTAGAAAGTAAACTAGTTGGGAATTGGGATAACTCTATTTGTATAGCAGGTTAGATAGTTTCTTGATAAGAATGATTCTTAATTATTTGGTTGATCTAGTTGGGTTACATATTACTAGCTCTGTGACTCTGTCACAAATTGTCAAAGGGATGTGCTGATTTGATTAGGGATGGAAGGAATATGCTGCAGTTATCCTGACTGTATAAAGGGTTTACTATAACTTATTTCTTTAGTCGATCCTTCAGTTAAGCTTGGTTTTTCTCTGTGTGTGTATGTTGTTCAAAACTCGTCTATTATTTTTTCAGGGTGATCACCATGCTCCCGGAATAATACCATTGGCTATAAAGGATGTTTTCAGCATTATTCAGGATGTAAGTGTTTCTTGGAACCTTCTCTATTAATATTTGAAGTGCATGGCAATCACTTACTTCCATAAAACTTTTTGCTTCAGTAGTGTGGTGGAACAGTCACCTTTGCCTGTGAGCAGCCTTTTGTAATTTTGTTATGTATCTCGTGATCTCTCACACACACGTATGCACCATCTCATATATACATATATGATATCTGTAGAGAGTTGTGCCACACGTGGTTTATTTGTCATAATCATTTCAGGAGCACAGTTTATGAGTAATAAACTCCTTATATTCACATTGCAGACTCCAGGAAGGGAGTTCTTGTTACGTGTGTCATATCTTGAGATCTACAATGAGGTTAGTAATATCTCTACACCACTTGGATGACTGTTTGCAAACTCAGAAAATATACTTTATGTTCACTTTTTACTGCCAGTAATAACACATATTATTGTCAACAATCATTGGCTTCTCTGTTTTGTTCTGCAATGTTTGTGTCACTTTTGAAGCTTTCTTATATGGACTTGGCATCCTCTGGCATGTCTGTATTAATTTATCTTTTCTTGAGGACCAAATTGGAGCTTGTATGTGATGTTCTTTGTCTCAATATGCTACTTGTGCCAGGTGATCAATGATTTGCTCGATCCAACCGGACAAAATTTGCGTGTTCGAGAAGATGCACAGGTTTCTCTGCAGTAGTAACTATACATCTGATTTTCTGTCTTCTGTCTTTCTTCCTTGGTATTCATTATCTTTCTTGAATTCCTTGTTCCGTTATAATTTATAATCACTCACTCAGCGCCAAATTCCTGAAAACATTTCTAGGGCTGCTTTAAGCATCCACTCAGTTACAGCCACTTAATCTTCCCCTGTAGGAGTTATACCCCCCACTCCTTTGATTGGCAACTAATTGTTGAATTAGGTGTTCCTAAAAACTCAATAGAAATTAATCGACTTTTTTAACTTCAGTTCATCAATCAATATTCTCGACTTGGAGAGAAGGGGGGGGGGGGGGGGCGCAGATCGCACACCGAATCATTGTGTTTAGTTGAACAATGATACTAATTCCTTAAGAAAATACTTGTATCAATTTTTAATTATCATATGTTTGAATAACCTAAGATTAATTGTATTTATATTTCTAAATTCTTTCACTTGTGTGCTAAAAGATCACTCATTTGCCTAGCTCCAGCCTCCACACATCAAACGGGAGTTTGAGACTCCAGACCATTATTAGATATTTACATCATTGCAATGGCAGTATCTTCATAGATAATAACACAAATTAGTTCTTAAAGTTGAATTGTTTATAGTTTTTCCATTTTGTTATGTGGGGCTGGGGCTACCTTTATATGCATATATTTATGTATGTATGTGTGTATTCTTAATCATGCTACCTATTCTATCATAGGGTACATATGTTGAGGGTATAAAGGAAGAGGTTGTTTTATCCCCTGGGCATGCCCTTTCTTTTATAGCCGCTGGTGAAGGTACTGCTGAATCGATCTGTGTGTGATTATGTCTGTTCATATATGTTTTAATGTAATCTCCATCTTCTATTGACTACTTTCTGTATGCAGAGCACCGTCATGTTGGTTCAAATAACTTTAATCTGCTTAGCAGCCGTAGTCACACGATATTTACTCTGGTATGTAAACATCTAGCTTATGGTACTCTTTGACTCTGCATAGACTTCTGTTTATTATGTTCATTTCTTTTACACAGATGTCCAATTTTTGAGCTTTTTTGTTCATTTCATATCCTTCTTAATATTTTTCTAGGTCTGGTATTGGCGATTAATCATCTCGAGTTAAAACCACATGCTATGTCTTTTCTGTGAACTGATTGACTTGTTGCTTCATTGGCTTACCATCCATCCTCAATTGTTCATCCCATGTCCTCCTCAGCCTTCCCCTTCTCACCTCCCCCAACTGACAAAGTTTCGTTTAAATCAAATATTAAATTATATTATATTTGTTGTATACATCTTTCATTTTTCATATCACATCCTTCATTTGCCTTATAAGCAAGGTGTCAGCATGTGGCAAAACAAAGAACAGAAAATTAGGCCTGCTGCTAGAACTAACTAGAATGGATTCTCTCAATGTACGTAGGTCTTAAATGTAGATTGATACAGAGACTGGATGTGCCGACTGAATGAGGGTTAGTGACACCTTCTAAGATAGATAATCACAAGCTGTTAAGCAGCAGTTAGTACTAACTACTAAGTATCTTTTGTGGGTTGCTATAAACAAGTCCATTGGTCATTTGGAATTAAAATACAAGGTTATTTTAGACTACCTAAAAAGAACCAAGATTTTGTTTCTGAACCGTTTAATTTGGCAAGAGGAAAAGGCATCAGTCTTGTATTTGTTTTTGTCTTACTTCGAATCAACCACTGCATAGAAACTGTATTTTTTTTTCCGGACATGTGCTTGTGATTTGTAGATTAATAAGCCCATGCTCTTCACAGGCATTTCTTTTGATTCTTACTGTGCAGTCCCGTCCCCTCTTGTTTGTCCATCCTCCACCAACCTTACAGCTGACATGGCTTTTGTGTTTTGTTAACAAGCTAGCTGTTCTGTTGACAGCCATTTTGACTACCATCTACACAGTTATCTCTAACACATTTAAAATTGACAGATGATTGAAAGCAGCGCCCATGGTGATGAGTATGATGGAGTGATCTTTTCTCAACTTGTATGCACAACTGATTCTTAACGTCCCTTACATAGTTTTTTTGTATCATGTACTCATATAATTTTCTCTTTATTTGTTCTAGAATCTAATTGATTTAGCGGGATCAGAGAGCTCAAAAACTGAAACAACTGGACTGAGGAGGAAGGAAGGATCTTACATAAACAAAAGTCTTCTAACCCTTGGAACTGTAAGTCATGATAGACCCCTTACTGATGTTGCTGGGAAGTTTATAAGCATTAATCTTTACAAAGATGTGACATTACCTGTTTATTTAATCGCAAAGATCATCATTAGGCACTTTTAATGTATACATCATGCTATATCTTATGCATCAAACTTTCATCAAAACACAAAGGAACACATGTAAAGAAGACGTAACAAAGTATATAAACGTAAAAACGAAAACCGAATAAATAGAAACCTTGAGTCGAGATTTAGATCTCTCTCCTTAAGACAAAATTGTCCTGTATTTGCCGACGGAATTAGACGACGATATGTCTCCCAGGATACAACAACGTATGCGTACCTTTGTTAATTGCGGCACCGATATTTGAAGTAGGAGTGAAGCTCAAGGAGATGAGGGATCTATTCCATCTATTCAATTTCCCAAAGCTCAATCCTACTTACTGAAGACTTCCCGTTCGAACCCAATAATGTGCAACTCTTCTTTTTAGTGTTAGAACACTTGTGAAGAACAAAGAAAACTCAGGAACAAAGAAACAAAGGAGAAGAAAAAACTTCACCAAAAGAACCAGAAAATTCTAATATATACAGGCTTGTTTGGATAAGATATCGACAGTTATATAAAACTGTCAACTACAAAACTGAAAAAACCAAAAAAGAAAACTGAAACCCAAAAACTGAATTTTCCATTTATCTTATAAAATATCCAACACATTACACCCTCTGTTAAGGCTGTGTCAATATGTAGCTAATGCCACCCTGAAATCTGTAATTTCTTTTCTGCTTATCACTGTCATCAACCAGGTACAATGGCAGCTTGTACAATGCCCTACGAAATATCATTCATATATTGGTCAATACTCTGTTATTTCTGCTCTGATGTTGACAATTATAACCAGTTATGTAATTTATTTTCTTTCGGATTATTTTTCAACTGGACTTGCAGGTTATTGGAAAGCTTAGTGAGGGGAAGGCATCTCATGTTCCATATAGAGATTCCAAGCTTACCCGCCTACTACAGTCTTCACTCAGTGGCCATGGACACGTTTCAGTAAGTATAAAGAAATTGGAATGCTAAAAGCTATAAAATATTTAGTTGAACATATCGGCAATCTGAAAAATCACTTGCTCTTTTGTCTTGCCCTCCCTCACGGCCTCACCTCCATTCAAACTTTTTTCTCCTACCAGCTCATCTGCACAATAACTCCAGCTTCTAGTAATATGGAGGAAACACACAATACATTAAAGTTTGCAAGTAGGGCGAAGCGTGTTGAAATCTATGCTTCTCGGAACAAGGTCTGCTATGAAATTAGCATTTGATATATTTTGCATAAATTTCAAAACAAATATTCTAAGCTGACTGTTATATGCTGTTGTCTTTGACATTCATCTTCCAGATTATTGATGAAAAGTCTTTAATTAAGAAGTACCAAAGAGAAATATCAGTCCTCAAACAAGAGCTTGATCAGCTAAGGAGGGGGATGCTTGTAGGTGTTAATCCCGAGGAGATAATGACCTTAAAGCAAAAGGTACCATTTTCGTTGTATGCTCAGACGTGGATTCTGTTGTTTATGATGGACCAATAGCAGACTAGATTTCCAGTTGAACACTATTTTAGTGTTATCAGTAGTTGTGTAGAGACCCTGTATATATCTCGATAGATTTATTGACTATTATTTATTTAATAGTTAGAAGAAGGACAAGTAAAGATGCAATCACGCCTGGAGGAGGAGGAAGAAGCCAAGGCAGCTTTAATGAGTAGAATTCAAAGGCTTACTAAGCTAATACTTGTTTCCTCAAAAAATACAGTTCCTGGATTGACTGATGTATCCACTCATCAACGGAGTTTCTCTGCCAACGAGGATGAGGTAGGTTACATGATTTCACTATTCTGTTAGTTTATGTCAATTATTAAATATGGTGTTTAAACCTTGTATATCTGCATATTTGTATTGCTGGTGTAACGTCTCAAGGTGGTTGTTACTTTGGCCTTTTGGTATGAAATAATTGCTTAACTTTGGCTAGCTGTCCTTTTCTGTCACCGTGGAACCTGGTTTGATGCAAAATTCTGAACCTTGTTCCATTCGTATGTCCATGATTTATGTTTCTGCTCTGAAATCAAACTGCTGTTTGATTTCATTTTGATCTATGAGACTTGTGCTTGATTGTTTTTTTTTCTTTGCATACTTTTCAGAATGGTTCTCTGCTCTTGCAAAGTGATAATCTGAACGACACTCCATCAGATTTATCTTATGAACTCAAACACAGAAGAAACTCCAGCAACTTATCAGCAGCAGGTAGCACTATCACAGAGTCAACTCAAGCGGGTGACCTTATTAATGGTTCTGCTGGTGGTGCAAAACTGCTGACAGTATGTTCCAAGACTCTCCTTTTATGCATGGATTATTTGATTCCCAGCTTTCTAGGATTTGCCAAACTCAAATAATGCTAGTTTTTATTTTATGGAAAGAAAGAATTTGCTTAAATGCATATAATTGGGGAATTGCCTTTGAGTTCTGAGCTGTGTGGCAAACCAGCCGCCATAAGCACGCCAACCGAACGACGTGGCTCCATACCCTGTAGCTTGGGTAAGGATTGAAGATTAATGTCAATTAACTTCGTCCTTACCTACAGGGGAGGTGAACTGCCAAAAGTTCACTTTAGGTAAGTAAGTAGTCCCGTATGAAATGAATAAAACATTCATATCTGGCACTTGAGGAGGTCAATCTTAAGTTGTTGGAAGCTCATTATGTTATTTTTTCAGCTGCATATAAGCTATAGGTTGACATGCATATACACATGCATGGATTGTCATTTTCATATCTATAGATTTACTGCACGTTTGCAGCTTTTTGCATCTAAAGACTTTAAATATCAACTTTGTTATGAATGATTTTGTTTGATTATAGGGTGGAATCTCAATAGATCAGATGGACCTTCTAGTGGAGCAAGTTAAAATGCTTGCAGGAGAGATAGCATTCAGCTCAAGTACAATGAAACGTTTGGTGGAGCAGTCTGCAAATGATCCCGAGAGCTCGAAAACTCAAGTACTGATTGTATCTATATCTAGATTTAACCAAGGTTTTAAAAGGCGGAATCGGGCCTCGAGGCGTTTTCCTCCAATGAGGCGAGGCGTAAGCCTCGAGGCGATCCGAGGCGTAAGCCTCGAGGCGTGTATTTATATATATATATATATATACATAATTCCATAGCAAATAAAATTGATAAATACTAATAATAAGCAAAACATAATTCCATACCAAGTTTTAAACGTCACAAGTTCACAAAATTACTAGTCATAAGTTCACAAAATTACTAGTCATAAGTCTAAAAACATAATAATTTACAACTTATAGTTCCCCGTAACAGGGGCTGTTTGGAACCAAAACAGGGGCTGTTTGGGACCAAAACAGGGGCTGTTTGGGACCAAAACAGCAGCTGTTGGGAGTTGGGATCAAACAGGGGCTGTTTGGGACCAAAAGTGAAGAAACAAACTCTAAAAATAATGAGTGGCTTACCTCTTGGAGAAGAGAAAAGTGAAGCTTCTTGAGTGGGTTGTAGGAGAAGAGAATATGAAGAAACAACTCAGAAAAGTGCAGCTTCTTGAGAGAGTAAAATGTGAGAATAGGAGAAGAGAAAAAATGGAGTTTGATTGTAGGAGAAACCGAGAGAGGGGTGAAGAAAATGGTCAGCCCCTTTATTTCTTCCAGAGAAGATGAAAGGACACCCCAAATAGACATTTTGTACTTTAAAATTAATAAAAGTACATTTGCTTGTTAAATCATTTAACATGCTTACCATGGCTTATTCACATTCCAGTTATAAAAATAAATTGTTTAAGATTTTGCCATACAATTGGAAGGTATAGTAATGGAATTACACTGTGAACTTTGCTGATTAAACACTGGATGTAGAATTGAGCTTCCTTTGGCATAAAGTATCAGCTTCAATTGCAAAATAACCTAGAGCGCATTTATTTCAGAAGCTCTTATGAAGTATAAAAATAATAAGCTAAAGAACTTATCAATCTTTATGATGACGGAATAGATCTAAAAGTTATATGCTAACTATAAATATATTTTTTTCCACAGATAGATAACTTGGAACGTGAAATCGAAGAAAAGAGAAGACAAATGAGGGTCTTAGAAAAACAGATTATTGAAAGTAATGAAGCTTCAATTTCTAATACATCATTGGCTGATATGCAGCAGGTGACTTCTTCAATTTTTAATATATGAATTTGGTATTAAGAAGTTCGTAACTTTTATATAATTGTTTGCAACTTTATGATCATGCCTATCTTTGTGTTGTTTTAAATAGGCAATGATGAGATTGATGACACAATGTGATGAAAAGGGTTTTGAGCTAGAGGTACGTATGCTTTTAAAGTTTGCTTAAATCTTTTTGCTGCATTGCTATGAGTAACACTCTTCTTATTTTGACTGAAAGCATTTATTATTTTGATTTAATTGCATTGTGTGGTGTTTTGGACCTAAGCCTATTTATAATGGTGCCATCTTATGATTTTTTTTTGAGAATTCTCTATATTTGAAGAGTTTTATTTTTTTATTTAATTGTGTTGCCTAGTTTTAGCATTTTTAAGCCAAGTTATGCTGTTGGTAAAGCCAATCACAATAATATACTTGTGATTTTTCTTAAAAAATTTCTCTATATATGCAGATCAAGTCAGCAGACAATCGCATCCTCCAGGAACAACTGCAGAACAAGGTATACATGGATAGTTAATGAATGGTGTAACTTTTTATATATAATCTTTTCATTGCATTTGGTTGAAGACATTGCTGAAATTGGTTTACAAATATGTTACACATGGTCAAATCGTGAACACTTTCAGTTGAGGAAACATACACCTTTCCAGTTCTATGTTGCGCTGTTCACACATCTTTCCTTATTTAGACTCTTCCAGTTCTATTAGTATGTAAATCTTTGCATATACGAGATGGTAAGATTTCTCACCATAAAAATTGTTTTATTACAGTGTTCTGAAAATAAGGAACTGCAAGAGAGAATAATACTGCTTGAACAACAGCTGGCTGCTGCCAAAAGTGAGAAACCCTTGCCATCATCTGGACAGCATGCATCTGAAGAATACGTTGACGAGCTGAGGAAGAAGATTCAAGTTCAGGTGATTGTCATAAAGCTTAGACCTGGCAAACGTGTCGTGTCGAGTTGAAAGTTAAACGGGTTGAAAGTGCCTAACCCTAACCCGACCTGTTTAATAAACGGGTCAAAAAATCCCAACCCTAACCCGACACGACACGCCTAACCCGTTTAACCCATTTAACATTTTTAAAACTAAAAATTAAAAATAGAAAATTCACAAAAAAAATTACAAATTCAAATGCAAGCATTAGAAATCTAAATTTTATAGTTCAAACCTACAAGTTCCAACCAAATCCAAAATATTGAAAATCCAAAACATTAAAAATCCAAAGCATTAAAAAAATTATAATATATATATATATGTATATATACATATATATATATATATATATATATAAACGGGTTATTCGGGTCATTTTCGAGTTGAAATTTTTGACCCTGACCTTACCCGTTTAATTTTCGTGTCGTGTCGTGTCGTGTCAACCCATTTACTTAAACGGGTTGAAATATTTTACCCAAACCCGTTTATTTCGTGTCGAGTTCGTGTTGAGTTAGCGTGTCGTGTCAGTTTTTGCCAGGTCTAATAAAGCTGGGGTGGGCTGGTGGAATACTGGTTCTATTATATCCTCTCCGGCCCAAAATAAATGTCCACAATGAAAAAGTCACACAATTTTAGAAATGTGTAATTATTACACTTTTAGTTAACTAAATGACTATTTTATCCTTAATAGTAGGGGGGGGGGGTAATGGATTTCTCCATCTCATAATTAAGGATAGAATTGGAAAGTAGGCGGTTACATTTTGAAAGTGGACCCTCATAATAGTTTTGTTTTTTTACCTTTTGAGCAGGAGGTAAAGAACGAGAAGCTAAAGCTGGAGCGTGTTCAAATTCTAGAGGAGAATAGTGGTTTATCGGTACAGAATCAGAAACTGTCTGAAGAAGCCTCGTATGCAAAAGAATTGGCATCTGCTGCTGCTGTTGAATTAAAAAATTTGGCTGGTGAGGTCACCAAACTTTCGCTACACAACGCAAAACTTGAGAAAGAATTGGTGGCTGCTCGTGAGTTGGTGAACTCCAGACCCGGAAACGGTGGTAACCGCAAGTACGGTGATGCCACAAAACCCGGTCGGAATGGACGGCTATCTGGTCGAGTCAATGATGCCTACAATGACTTTGACTCACGGAACGTTGACCCAGAAGATTTAAGAAGGGAGTTGCAGGCAAGGAAGCAACGGGAAGCAAGCCTTGAAGCTGCATTGGCGGAGAAAGAACTTATAGAAGATGAATACAGGAAAAAAGTTGAGGATTCAAAGAGAAAGGAAGCAGCTTTGGAAAATGATCTGGCTAACATGTGGGTTGTTGTTGCTCAGCTGAAGAAAGAGGTAGGAGGAGTCGTTCCTGAATCATACACCAATAACGAAGGACATCCCGAGAGAAATGAAAATGTGAACGAATCACAATTAGATAATGGTGATTTCAACAATCCCGTTCTCAAAGAAAGACAAGTTTTGGATGTGCAACAAGTAGCTCATGATGTGCCAAAGGAAGAGGCCCTTGTTGCTCGTTTGAAGGTAATTCCGTTTATTCTATTAATTTGCTATTATTTTTTCTTTATGAGTGCGTTTGGTATGCAGACCGGATAGACAGAACAGGACAGTACTGTTTAGCGTTTGGTAAGACAAAACTGGACAAAACAGATAACATTGACCAATTTACCCTTAATAAGTTGTTTATATATATATATTATATATTTTGATTAATTATGTAATTTATTAAATTATAATGAAATAATAATTTTTTATAAGAAAATAAATTATTGGAAAGTTTTCTTCATGACGATTAAAGTGACACCAAAACAAAAAATTTATGTAGTTTCCAATTTTTATTTTCTAACCTTTTTTATATTTTTTTACTAGTATTTAATAATTTACATAAATTAATCAAAACATTGAAATCATATAAAAATAATATGTTTAGAAGAGAATTAGATTTTATTTTGAGGTTATATTGGTAAAACATAAGTCTATTCCACCTTGTTCCATGAGGTGGGGGTGGAACAGGCCTCTTCCACTTTGTTCCTGTCTGTTTCACATAAAATTCTTGCCAAACGTTGGACAATAATCCCTGTTCTGTGCTGTCCTGTCCAGTCCAGTGTACCAAACGCACCCTATATGCATCAAGCTGTATTCGTTTTTCTTTTCCGAACCTACAGAAACTACATAATCTTTTCTTATATGAACACAGTTTTTATTTATGGATGTTCTTTTTGAAATAATGTTGTATAGAAAAAGACTAACAGGACGCTTTATTTCAAAATTGTCTTTAAAAACTTGTTAGGATGCCCAAAAGGTCATGTCAACTTATTGTAACACATTTACTAAGATGCATAATTGTTTGGTCCTATAAAACAGTCCATTATGAAAAATTTGTGGTCGATTTTGATAGACTTTATAAGTGAATGTTTTAGAACTATGGTTTAATGTAGTTTGTAGGTTTTGATTATTTTATTATGGGTGTTCAGGCTCGAATGCAAGAGATGAAGGAGAAAGAGGCGAGTTTCAATGGGAATGGTGATGCGAATTCTCATGTATGTAAAGTATGTTTTGAGTCACCAACTACAACAATGCTTCTTCCTTGCCGGCATTTTAGTTGTAAGTCGCCAAATCCCCATAATGCTGTTTCAACACTTGTTACGTATAAGATAACGAGTTAATTGTGTTGTATTGCAAATATTGGCAGTGTGTAAACCCTGTTCAGTTGCATGTTCCGAGTGTCCAATTTGCCGGACCAAGATTTCAGATAGAATTTTTGCTTTCACCTCTTGATATTATTTGCACATTAAAATGAAGGTAATAATACTACTAAAATACTTGCTGTTTTTCTGATATTATTAAATAACATTCGTATTTTATTAGAGATTTGCGTATTAATAAGGGTTTGTATGGGTGGTATGCAGGAGGAGATATTTGGATCATCAAAATCATTCACCTGGTGCTGGTTATATTTTGTGTTGTGGGCATAATAGGTGGGTGTCATTCTTTAATTGGTCAAGCTGTATGTATGTATGTAAACTACTGTTAAAAAGGGGTATACTATATATAGTATTGTATTGTATTGTTGTGAAAGAGATTGTAAAAGTAGAAGCAAGCTTAAAAATAGAAATATTAACAGAGGTCCATGGGTTTGGTTTGGCCTCCTCTTGTCTTTGTCTTGTCTTGTGATATATAAAAAATTACCCACATTTTCTACCTCCATCAACACTGCTTTCCATTTTATTTTCTAGCTCTTTTTGTTTTGTTAAATTGGTAATGGTATAATAATGCACATCCAAGATACCACTGCCTTTGTTACTTCAATATTTGGTTCTAATTAGCAAAAAAAAAATTCTAATAAGTATTAGGGTGAGATTTAAATGAGAATCATAAATATCTTGGAAAATGTAAACTACATCATATAATACAATTTACATCTCTTGTATAAGATAACAAATATATATATATATATATATATATATATATATATATATATATTATATCACATAAGGTCTGACAGTCACAAAACTTTTATCACATATATCAGTCACAAAACTTTTATCACATATATCAGTACAAACTTTTTGCTAATATATTACATTACAACCCACAAAAACTATCCATACAAAACGATTCATGAAAAACTTCTTAATCACAAACAGCCTTCGAAAGCACATTACACCTTATCCAGAAAACACTCATAAATGTCTCTCTTCGGCGACTTAGCACGGGGGTCCCGCTATGTGATCCGGGAACTTATCCGGGTAACTCACCTGGAAACCCATTCGGAAAACCTAAAGAATCCGGTACACCATCTGGATATAACTCATCCGGAAACTATAAAGAACCCGGGAAATATTTATCCGGACAAACCACCCGGGAATCCATCCGGAAACTTACCCGAAAATCCCAAGAATCCGCATACTCCCGGTCCGGACAACAATAATCCGGTAATCAAGTCTAGACACCATCCGGAAATATCCTACCCGGAAAACACCGGAACCCGGGTAATACTCCTTCCGGAAAACACTCGAATCCGGACACTTAGAAATCCGGATGACTGATCGAAACCCCAGACTCGATCGAAACTACTAAAAATCATGAAATTGGCAAATCTAAACCGACTGAAAACATTTACTACTAGATACAAACATAATTCTAAAAGACGATTACCTCTAAATCGATTACACAACTCTTCCATGGCCTAACTCGATCGATGGTTTCCTGCTCTTCTTTAACTCTCAGCTTGAACACACACTTGCACCACTCAAGAACCGACTCTAATAAAATCTAAGTAGGTGCTCTTATATATATATATATATATAGTAACCCAAAAATTGAATTTAAGGATTTCAACTTTAACAAAATGACAATAACACTCCCTAAACTTATAAACCGACCCAATTATTCTAAACTTAACAAACGAAAATTCAATAAATGAAACGGAAATCGAAAATTAATTAAACGTACTTACCCGAGATATTACAGAAAATATATTTGTTTATCCAATATCATTTTTACTAAATAAATTTATTTATCACTCATATATCTACATTTTTTATCAGTGAAACTATCTTCAATATACCGGTTAAAAATCTACTTATTTAGTTCATTTATACTTGCAAATAACTAAAACATTCTTATTTATATTGTTCCATGTTTATATGATTTTGCTCAGTTCTATTGGCTGATGATTATGATTTATAGTTCAAAAGTCTTAAGATATATACGTTATGAAATAGTTCTAGAAAACGTTTATCTGTTGAGATGCTTAAGTTTCTTAGTAAATTCTAGAAAACTACAACTAGTGGATGCCCTGTTGTAGCCTTGTATGCATGTGGAGCAACCGCTAAAAAATGGGTTGTGTTTTCGAAATGTTTATTACAAATGAAAAGAAAAGAAATGGAAGGAAAGGGAGAAGATCATAAAAGAAATTCATATTCTCGAAACTTGTTAGGAGAAAACTGGAATGAAATTAAGATCCTATTCAACCTGATTTTATACGTCGATGAAAGAAAGTCCTAATGCTCCTTTTTTCTAGATTTTTGCTTACCTTTCATACCCTGAAAGGTTGACCTCGGCTATTACCGATACCAGGAATCGAGCAAGTCATACCAAGCTTGTTGAAAGAGAAAAAAAAAGAATGGAACTAGCTGATTGACACTACTAAATTCATCAATTCTTGGATTGGTTGCTTATGAGAGAGCCGCTCTTCCGAATTCCGACTACTCATATTCATCCCTTCCCCATGGGAGCCCCTTGCTTTCATTGAATATGGCCATCGCGCATCACGACTAGATTTGAGTTGCAAGAAAATAATGATTAATTTCGTCTCATCAAACTTGTACTCCCAAATGTGGGAGGAAAACGAAGAAATTAAAACTCATCAGAAGGATTAAATTTTAAATAATATATTTGTTAAAATGACATCTCATTTCTTTCATGTTTGTGAACATGATTTTTTCCTTCCTTCTTGAGAACACGGAAAGAAATGTCAGGTCTGGCCAAACCGATTTAGTCCCGAACACAATCGAGTCTGGAAGGGTAAGGATCGACTTACGACCGACGGTTTGGACCGGTCTCCGTTCCAGACCAAATGTAACACCCGGATTTTAAGTATTGATGAAGCATTTTAAGTTTTGGTTCAGTTGAGTATCGCATTAGGCATAAAATTCACAAAGTTGAAAAATACATGGCTCGTGGACGCGAGCAAATAAATTGCGAGGGCGTGCTGCAGCCCCTTTAAATCCGTTTTTTTCTTCTCTCATCCAAACACGTCCAAACCTATCTATTTCACCAAAAGTTTGGAACCAGGGATTCAAGCTTTGTGGGCGGAAGCTCATGATCTTCATCTATTCCACCGTCTTTCCATCATTGTTGACCTTGTTTTAGGGTTTCTTAAAAACCCATTTGTGAGTTCATCCTAAACTTTTATACTTGTTAAAATACTTTGTTTTAGTTTTCTAGAACATCACTCTTGGTGTATTTTACACAACTTTGAATTTTGACAAACTTACGGCATTTTTGGGAGATTTGGGGTTTTACCCTTTTTGCTAGTAAATGTTGGATCTCAAGTCTTCATCTTTGGAAACTAAAATATTTGTGTAAAGCTTGATTTATAATTATTGATGTTAATCCTTAAATTGTCATTTTAAGTAATTCAGTTATTGCTCGTTAGAAAATGTATTTATTTACATTTATTAACTTTTTAAAACAAATTCAAAGAAAATGACAGTGGTTTAAATTCGTTCTGGTCAAATCCTAGCGGGTCTAATTAGGTCCTACTTTTTATGCAATTTGACTTTATCCGATACTAAACCATCTATTTTTTTTGGACTAATTAAGGATCGACAATCTTGTCTAGCCCAATCTAAGTATAATCCTTTTGCCTATTTTATGAACTTCAATCAATAACACGATTATAATAGTAATGTAATAATAGGAAGAAAATTTTAATCATACAACGAAGTTTATTGGAAAAATAAACTATGAGAATTTACATGTATAACATGAATTTATTTAAATAATTGTTACGAATTAAATAAAATATAACAATTCGCATAAAATAAAAATTGTTTAATTTATTTATTTATGAAATATATATATATATATATATATATATATATATATATATATATATATATATATATATATATATATATATATATATATATATATATGTATGGGTTAGACAATCGCAATAATAGAAAACCATAAATACCAAAACAAATCTGTAAATAGATAGATAGGTCCAAATAAGAAGGACATATCCAAGACCAAGAGTACTTTTAAAGATCTTCACGGCTTATTCTAAAACCCCATGCTTCCCGATGCCAACTTCTATAAAATACAAAATACATTTTCTTACTTTAGACCATCGCATCTAGGGGTGAGCATCGGAACTAGGTACCCGTCGGAACCGGGTACCCGGTCCCGCTGGGTTCTCAGAACCGGAACCGACCGGTACCCGCTGTTTTTTAATAAAAAATATTTAATGATGTGGTATTAGTTTTGTTAGGTGTTTTATTCGTTTTGATCCAAGTGTTTTATTTGTTAGATGTTGACGTTAAGACTCAATACTCGAGAGTTTTGATCCAAGTCGTATTATTGATGTCAAGACTCAATACTCGAGAGTTTCTAATTTATTTATGTAATAATTAGTTTTTATTGGATTAGTTTTCGCATTTGTTATATTTATTACTTAAAGTTGGTACTTTGTAGTTTGCAATAGAGTTAAAATTACATTTTTATTGTATGAAATGTTAAATTTTTTTTAAAAACAATTGACACCGGGTACCCGAAACCGGTTCCAAATTATAGAGAACCGATGTAAGCGGTTCCGGTTCCTTCGTTCTAGGAACCGCCGGTTCCGGTTCTGGTTCTGGTTCCATAAAATTTAGCCGGGTACCCGGTTATGCTCACCCCTAATCGCATCCCTCCAATACCAATTTTTTTTTCTAAAGTGACACATCAGCTTTGCAATAACATCTTCCATATTCATATAAGACCAACTCCTTTCTAAAGTAATAAATTATAATATAATTATAATAATAAATTAATTATAAAATATAGATAACTAAATTTTTTCTTTTTGTTTTCTTTTACTATATTTTATGTAAATATAATTTAGTTAACAAATAAAAACATGGATATAATTTAATTAACAAATTCACATGTTTTTAAACGAATGCTGATGTAATATTTATTGTGTATTTACTTTATGTAAATTTTTTGATGTTTGTATACGTTTATCTATTAGTATTTGTATTTTCGTAATATTTTTATATTAATGTATATTTATTTTAGTAGTTTAAATAAAAAAATCGCATAAAAATATCATTTATTTAAAATAAATTGTGGGAAGAAAATTTAATAAAAACTAATGTTCAAATAAATTAATAAATGAATTAAATTTAATAAACATATTAATAATTAATGTTTTAACAAACTATTAAATAAATTAAATTAAACAAAAATGTGTTTGTTTTATATATATATATATATATATATATTTCATTGTGAAAGTTCTTTCTAAAATTGAAAGATCTTGCTAAATTTGCAAGACCTTGCAATTCACATGGCATGTCATGTCGTCTTGTAAGACCTTGTGCAAAATGGATGTGAATTTATAATCTATTTTATGTCTTCTTTCAAAAAATATATATATATTTTATGTCCATATTTTTTTATCGCTATAAAACCTTGGGTGAACGAGCTATTGTTTAATTTATTAGTTGTATTAAAAAAACGTTTACTCATTTTACATTGATGTGTACTCTATTATGTTAATAAAAAATGGTTGTTGTTTGTGAAAGTGTAATTACATATGAACATGTTATTTATCATAAATCAGTCATTTATGATGAATAATACGTTCATATTTTTAATGAATATGTCAAGTGTCGCATTGTAGGCGATCCTTTGGTTCCTAATCAATTTTAGGTTCCTAAGGGTGTGTTTGGTGTCTACAGAGGACTAAACATGAAATGACATGATAGAACAAGACATGTTGAGTGTTCAACACTTGGTAAGATGAGATTAAACATAATAGAACTAATAAAATGATCAATTTACTTCTAATAAATTATTTAATGTTTTTTACCAAAATAATGACAAATAATATCTAAAAATACAATAATATCTAACATAATATCTAAAAATACAATAATATCTAACATAAATATTAATTAAAAAGCTCAAATTCATAAAATCAAAAGACCTTAACATTTCTTATTTTATATCTTATTCATAAAATTAAAATGACTAAAATCACATTCATAAATATATTTTCCTCTTCCTCTTCCTCTTCCTATTTCAAAACATAATATTTTTTTTTTCTTCTTAAATTTGATTAAAAGACACAAAAACATAAGAAGTGATTTAAACCTTTGATCATTTTTAACCTTAAAACAATTTATGAACTATGCTTTTAAAAAGAGAATTGATCCAATGCATTTTATTAGTGTAGGTGTCGATCTTCAATTATAATTGATCGAATGAATATATATATATATATATATATATATATATATATATGGTTAGGTTATTTTGTTAACAAAAAAAGATATTAACTTTGTTAACCTATTTGTAGCCGTTGATCAAATACATGAGTGGTTGTGATAAAATCTTTGTGTGACATTTATTACAATATTGGTCAAAACATAAAAAATCAAAGGAACGTTTATGATAACATTGATAAGGGTAAAATTGGTATTTCATAAATAGTTTTTTAGTTTTTTTTCTAAGACTTTTAAGTGGGGAGTTACAAAAATCAATAATTAATGGGGGAGTTACAATATTGATATAAGTTTTCATAAAAAAATTCAAAATTTCTAGTTTTTTGAGTTTGCTCTCGTTCATCTAAGTTCGTGTTTGCAAGAAGATGGATGTTCGTATGCAAGAAGATGGATCGTTTGTTGAAACACAACTCAACGGAAATGACGAATCGACGACGCAAAACGGTAGTACCAGCACCGTCGAAATATCCGAACCGAACATAAACGGCTTGATCGGTCAATATGTTTTTTAGAGTTGTTGTTTTGGTGATGTAGATTTTATATTAAAAACGTATTCTTCATCCATGGAATTAGTGTGTTGACATTGTGTGGTTCATGCATGTTCAAAACACACAAACCTTCACGTTCTAGTTTAGCCATATTTGTTGTTCACGAATGTTCATAACACATGCATGACGACGATCATCACACGAACACATCTAACATTTTTTAATGGGGTAGTTTAATATGAGTTTGTATGCTATGATTGTTTGTCCCACTAATTATTATGGAGTATTTTTTTAATGAAATATTTTAATACAACCTATCTACAAGTAATCAAATTGTGCTAATTGAACAGACGTTTCATATTTTGTTAATGTTTTGTCATAAATGTTCATGTGGGTTCTTTAATATGAAGGTAGGACATTGATCTTCATGCATGTTCATGAACCTTTGTGTACGAACACATTTGTTCATTCATGGCATTAAAAATGCTTTGGTTCAATGACGAAACGAACAACCATAAACCTTGAATTCCCGGTTTGGTTAAATGAAGATAGGACCTGTTTATACCCCCTTTGACTAACCGCAAGTGTACGGTGTCGTCTCAAGTAATACGTACGGAAGTACGAGTATCCAACCCACAGGAACCAGGTGTTAAGTACCGCAATGACTGTAGTTACTATTAACTGAACGGTGGAAATTTTGATTTGGTTTGATTATTAAAATATTTTGACTAGCAAAGCGCATAAAAGTACGGAAAGTAATTAGTAAAAGTGTTGAGAGAGAGGATGGAGGGTTGGAATCCAAATGAATTCAACTAACGAGACTTCAAAGTGATTTATATATGATTAAAACGATTAATGACTTGTAAAACCTGAACTCGTTACACTTCTTCAAGCTGCACCGAGACTTAACTTAATTAAAGTTGCATATCTTTCGATCTTACAGTTGAATTAAGTTAAAGTGACTGGTTTAGAACACAACACCGAAGGAATTGGCTTATCTCTATCTAATTCCCCTCGGTGGTCATTGAATTCGAACACAATCTTGAGATTTCCATCGAACAACTTAAGAGTTATCAAATCATTTAACAAGTGATCAGTTTATTAAAAGCATTAAGCATGATTTCAAAAACGTCATCCATCTATTAAAACCGAAATACAAATCGTTCAAAGTCTACATCTATGAATCATCATGTTAGGGGTGTGTAAAGAAAACTGAAAGATTACAAACGAAGTAAATGAAACCATGTTTGAAAAGTTCTGTAGAAAAATATAAATAACTCCCTGAGAAGAATCCCTTCCACGATCACGTACTCAATCGTTGTTTTCTTCCAATCGATCTCTCGTCACCTCTGTATTCGTGCTCTCAATCTGCTCTAAAAAATCGCCCTCTCACTTGCAGCCGCTCCCCTAGTCTGACTGATAACCCTAAAATTAGAAAATAGGGCTTTAAAACGTATCTGATAGTTGGCGCTAGTTATGGCGCTACTTGGGTCGCGCCAAAAGTCGCGCCGCTTTCTGGATAAACACGGGCATTGGAAACCGCACGCATCACGGCGCTAGTTGGGTCGCGCGACAAAGTGCGCCACACTCTAGAATCCATCTCTTCAATTTCCGCGCGCAATACGGCGCGGTCTAGGTCGCGCCAAAGGTCGCGTCAAAGGTCGCGCCGGCTTCTGATTCGTCTTTTTCCAGTTTTCGAGCTTTCTTTTCGGAAAATATACGCGATCCACATCATTCCTCTTCCAATCTGATTAACTGTACATCTCATAAAACTCATCAGTAAAAGTCACTATTTTACTTGAAAACACCCAACAATCACTCGATTCGAGAGTTAAAATAATGTCGAATACCGACATTATCACAACCCCAAACCGAGCGTTGCTTGTCCTCAAGCAAAATAGCGATAAAAATAATAATAAAAAACCAGAGTTATAGCAGAATTCGCACAAATGGGAAGTCGGTGGTGTCATTACGGATCTTTACACATCTTATTCAACAAACGGAATTAACATATTAATCAGAATCCTTTTCCGACACACCCCCAGTTTGTAAAGGTCGAAACACTAACTCTTTGAGAATAGAACTGGTCGGGACTACACTACATCAAGCTCCACCTAAAATCATGCATGATCAGGGAGGATTTTGCCTCGACCCTACCTTACTGGATGCTCTCAATTCACTCGAACCTAGGTTGTCGCACATGTTGTTCATGCTTTGGAGTTTATGTACAAGAATTCACAAGATATATGCATGAACAACTAAACATGAAAGACGCACACATGTACAAGAAGGTGATCTCAGAAAGAATCAAGTAACAAGACAAGGAATATCGGTAAAGGTGGTCGTAAACTCTCATCACATTTTCCAGAAGATCATTCAGGTCTTTAACAGGGGTTGCAACGGGGCTAGGGTTATGGTTAGGAAATGAAGGGTAAAACGGATCAAAAATCCTGAATGTGTCAATCCTAGAGTAGTTCTGAACTTTATGACTTTTTCTTCTATCACTTGGCCCTTTTGTCATCACTATGGTTGCTTGACCATCTTATTTATTTGTATCTATTCTATCTAGACAATAAGTTATTTTGTTTTCTTGTTTTCTATTTTTTTTTTGGGGCATCATTGGCCCTCTTTATTCACTTGGGACTACATTGGCCCCTCTTTTCTATCTTTATGACTGTCCTGTATTTCTCTTTTTTGTTCTCTCCTCGGTTGTTCATTACTGCTTATGATTGACACACTTTCGGATCAGGGTTGGCTAAGGCTTTTGGCTAGGGTTCGATGGCGGGGTTTGAACTGAAAACTTCGGTGAGTGTTTGGCTGCAAAGGGCTTTGGGGTACACACATATTGGGTTAAAAAGGAACGATAGCTAAAAACTGGTTTAACACACACACAATGCCTGAAATCATCTCTTAAGGTCCACACGATATGGTTTACTATACCTTTACCTAATATCCTGATGACCATCTTTGCTACTCAATGCAAAAATATAGCGAGATCAATCTATACTCACGATAAGGAAATTGAAAAAGTGTATCAGATTTTAAGCTTAATTCCCTCGCAATGAAAGTACGTCATTTTAGGCTCGAATCTCACTATCGGGTGGTCTCCACTAATGTCCCTAATACATGCAATCTGTCAGGTCTCACTCGATGCTATATTATCCTTTACAGTTCATTCCTAAAAAAGAAGTGGCCCACTTACTACTAACGGTGAATCAGAAACAAATTCCATCATAATGACTACAATTCCGTTACTTGCCTAAGATACAGTAAAGATCAAAATGACACTCTCGACTTCCTTCCACCCCAAACCAAAATACACATTGTCCCCAATGTGTGATAATATCAATTACAGTAATCCAACATATTTGTACGAATCAATATACAATCATCCCAAATGAATTAAAATCAAAGATCATGAAAGGAAAAAGAAATCAAACCGCCTTCCCTAATCGCGGTTCCGTCTCCTCGAAGATGAGCCCGCCCCGGTTAGACGCCTCTTCGCTCGTTGTGCCGGTGGTGGATTCGACGGTTCTGCTTCATCCGGGTTCTCTTCACCTGCATTCCTTCTTTCTATGGCTTCGAGCCTCCTATCCATTCTTTCAAATCCTGTCCGCACCTCCCGTTCGATCGTATCCAAGTGCGCATGCAACCGTGGGTCGAAGCCAGCGGGTTGGTGGCCCTCATCTGCCGCGGCATCATAATCCACATCATTGGCATCTATATCGTCAACCCCTTGGGGGATGTTCATCCGCTCGTTAGCAACTGCCGCTTGCCGGTCCAACCTTTCCGCGACTGTCACTTGTGCACGGTACGCGGTTCGATCGTATGGCGCGAATGGTGAAATAGTTCTTCCAGTAGCAATCCCCGCATTCCTGCAAAATTGTGTGATCAAACATGGGAAAGGTAGTACACGTGTACAGTTTTCAGCAGCCGCGTCGATCATGTGAAGTCGGATAATGTGTCCGATGTCCAATGGCATGCTGTGCTGTATGCAATACATAATCCTTGCCACATATGGATTTAGGGTCGTATAATGGGAGGACGGTGCCAAGCTCCCCTTCACGAACAACAACCACAAGCCCAACTCCGGCGCTATCTCACTCTTCTTGATTTCCGCTTCGCGTACCACCCACCGTTCTCGACCACTTCGGCGGAGAGAAGACGAAATTATCGGACTGTGCGTCTCATCCTGTCCCACCCCAGGAATGGGTGGAATCCCAAATGTAGCATCGAGATCTTGGGGTCTCGGAACCCTGTAATGCGCACATATATCGTCGTTCGTCATCCTGATTGGGCGGCCTTGAACAATCACCGTCGAGAACTCCTCAAATGAGGCCGGAACCATGGCAGCGTAAAATTCCAGCACTAGTGCTACATCATATGGCTCCAGGTTCTGGATGTACGTATTCCATCCCCTCTCTTCGGCAATCTGTATGGCTAGAGCATTGGCGATTCCCTGTAGATTCAACCCTATTTCTGCTAAGATTGGTCGGGGTGCGAAACTTCGGTGACGAGACTCATAAGATGGGTTTCACCTTTGACTCCACCCCACCCTTTCTTCGTGTCTCACGTTATAGTAATGGAAGAATCTTCATGCAGCGTTCGGATTCGTGTGCACCATGTTCTGCAAAAGAAGGTAAGCTATTAGAATTTTGCCAGTTATCACCACCACCCCAAACCTAAGCCTTGGATTAGGTTTGTTGTGCAAATAGCACACACTTACGAGAACAGCAAAAGACACCCCAAACCTCGGTAAAACCGAGGTTTGCAGTGGGGTGATGTGTGTGAAAATAAAACCTAAAGTGACCACCCCAAACCTAAGTGAAACTTAGGTTTGTTTGGCCTTTTTATCTAGTGAAAACCTAACTCAATATCACACACAAACACATAAACCACAAACATCTGCTTTATCAACTTGGAGGCTCATAACAAAAACATTCAGCAGCTTAATCATTAAGCACAACTAGTAAGCACTCTATTCCAATTCAGCACACTCAAGCATAAAAGGAGGGTCATGTTACCATCAGAGCATATATATGATTAATCTTCACAAATGTAAGACATTCATTTCCGACTAACATACATTCATTCAAAAATATTCTCCCTTAAATGGAAATCCCAAGCAACATCATACTCAATCCCAAATTAAAAACTCATCTTACACCTTACACCCCAACAACAACATACCTGACAATTGAGAAAATATGTTCCTAGCAAGCACACAATCAAGAGTTCATCATATATGTTGAGCATTATTCACAATCATCATGAAAGTCCCAAAATAAAAATAAACCCTAAGTGCGAGAACTCAAGAAATAACATGGTGTAACAATCTCATGGTCTCACTCATCCTACAATCATACATACCCACTTGAACATGAAAAATAATGGACGAAAATGACAATACCTTCGGTTTTGCTTGAACTTTTCAACCAACAGAGAAATTAGGGTAAGAAGGGTACCTTTGATGCTTTGTGGAAGAGATAATGAGGAGAAACTTGGAAAACCTTGAAATCGGAGGCCAAAATCGAAGTAGGGGAATGGTCTTGAGAGAAAACGGCTGTAAATAAGTGCTAGGGTTTGCAAAAATGAAGTGAAAACCGATAAATATGCTTTTATACTCGTCAGGGCGTCCGCGCGAGTTCCGCGCCAGCGAAGGCGCGCCGAAAAACGCGCAGGCTTCTGTTCATTTGGATTTCTCAAACGGCGCTCTTTGCCGCGCTAGCTGGGTAGCGCCACAATGCGCGCGACCCACTGGAATGTTTTCAGTCATTTTCCTCCGCGCTATTTCCGCGCCAGTGAAGTGGCGCCAGAAAGCGTGCCACCCACTGTTTCTTTCTCTTTCAGCTTTTCGTTCCGTTCTCGCTCCTTCCGACGATGCTCAATCTTAACATCTTACTTCTCAGGGACAAACACACACAAAAACACGAATTTAAAAGAAACAAAACTCACTAAAAAACAATTAAAATAAAAACTAACCTACGGTGGGTTGCGTCCCACCAAGCGCCGTATTTAATGTCGTGGCACGACTTCTCACGTAATTACTCCTTAGGCTCGTCCACATAGATGCTCGAGATTCTTGCAACTTCACCACCCAAATACGGTTTCACCCGTTGACCATTCACCTTGAATCTTTGGCCGTCCGTCCCTTCTAGCTCCACCGAACCATAGGGAAACACTTCAATCACCTTGAATGGTCCCGACCACTTGGTCTTCAGCTTACCTGGAAATAAACGCAAACGAGAATTAAATAATAATACTTGCATACCAGGAGTGATTACCTTTTCTCGTAAACGTTGGTCGTGAAACTTCTTGGTGCGCTCTTTGTATATCGTGGCACTCTCATATGCATCTTGTCGAATTTCTTCCAGCTCATTTAATTGTAACAGACGCTTTTGCCCGGCTTTTCCTACATCCATGTTCAACTGCTTCACTGCCCAATATGCTCTATGCTCCAACTCAACCGGTAGGTGACATGATTTGCCGAACACCAACCGGTATGGAGTGGTTCCGATGGGAGTTTTGAATGCAGTCCGATACGCCCATAAGGCGTCATCCAATCTCAACGACCAATCCTTCCTTGATGCGTTCACCGTCTTTTCAAGAATGTATTTCAGCTCCCGGTTAGAGACTTCAGCCAATCCGTTAGCCTGTGGATGGTACGGAGTCTGTAACACCCCCAAATTTGGAAAGAGCAACTAATTTAAAATTTTCGATATTACATCCGAAACAATAGGTAAAATACCTCCAATTACAAACAATGGTTATCTCCAAGTAATACATAATACATAAGTCTCATTACCAAGACTAAACCCACTTCGGACATCACCTAATCCAAATACAAGTGCTACTTCCCAAGGGTAAATGCGGAAAACATAACTTAAGCTATTCACCTCTCGTGCACATTACTAGCACTCGCCACTTCACAATGTAGCTAGAGCTACCCCAACCTGAGCCTGTTGCACATGCCGACAAATAAAAAGGGTTAGGCTTACGCCTAGTGAGTTCAAGCATTTTATCATGACTATATAAAATCATAAATCAGAAGATATTAGTTTTAGTCATGATTCGGTAAATCTTTAAATGAAAGATTTCGACAAAGATTATCATTTCCAAAAAGGATTTCCCAAGCGGCATAAAAGACTTATTTTCCAACGCATCCAAAATCCATGGGAACCATTCCCGAAAAGTGTAAAGCGTTTTCCAAAATGAGTTACAATCCCAACTCACTCAAATACGTGAATAATTCTAGTTTTAGGCAAAACCTTCAAACACGGTTGACAATACATACTCAACCCTTAAAACATGGAAACCATCCATTCAAATATAACCTTTATTAAAACATAATACGAAGCTAAACCCACGCAAACGTAAAATGTATTAAAATCCCAATACCAGTTAAAACATTCAATAAGAATGTAACATAGATCCGTCCATCAGTCATGGAAAACAATCCATATGCATGTAATATAACATCAACAATGTGAATAGATAAAATACCCGAAATCAACACCCTTCGGTGACGGGGGAGACCCGATCTCATCGAGTGTGGCAAACACATAAATTAAACCACGATAAAATAAATGTAGGTAAGCTTCTTGGATGTGGAAAACGGATGACATCAACCATACTAGGTCTTTAGTCAATCCTTGGCATCAATCATACTAGATCTTTAGCCCATCTTTGACATCAACCATACTAGGTCTTTAGTCCATCTCAGACATCAACCATACTAGGTCTTTAGTCCGTCTTTGGCATCAACCATACTAGGTCTTTAGCCCCTCTTAGACATCAACCATACTAGGTCTTTAGTCCAAGCCCTCAAGTTCAACCATACTAGGTCTTTACCTTGGAAAACCCACCATCCAAAACAAGCTTACTTAACTTAAAAATTCATACATGACATCAAAAGAATAACCAATGCATTCAAATCATGTAAACCTCAAATATGATGCAACTCATGCAATGCAAACCCCAAGCCCACGTCGAGCTTATTAAAACCGGGCAAATGCCCTCAAGACTCAATTGAGTCCAAAACTGAGCCCTCTGCTCAAAGATCTAATGATCATATATTGACGTCACCTCATGCAAATAAAAATGCAATTAAGCATATAACACATCCTAGACTCCACCCTGAGCATGTAAAATATCAACAACGTGCAATAATATGCAACACGGTGCAATAAAAGCGACCCGTAAATAAGACTCCACATCGAACCATTTAAACCGGACAAATGTCCCAAGACTATCTCAAAGTCAAAACCGAGCAAAGTGCTCCAAGCTTTCTAGACCCATAATGTCGGTCAAAAACGCGTTTAAACATTGTTTAGGCAAGCTATACTACAAATTCATCATTAACCCCAAAACTCATTACGGGTTAAACAAAAAGGGTTTTCCCAAAGGACTCACACCCTTATAATTCTCAAAATGACACATAACACTTAAAAGTGTATTTCCCAATTGGTTTTCAAAATCATTTACACATATATGATTAAACCATCAATTAAACCTCATTTTGAGCAAATAATCTTTTAAAGACAATTTATGGTTTCTAACCATCCAAACATCCAAAAGCCCCAAATATGGGTGTTATACACATTTATGAAGATAAACACTTCAAAAGAGTTAAATCAATCAAATAACTCAACCACATATATTTTCAATTAAAACACACACATATTTGTAAAATATTCATTTTGGCATGTACAACGTTTTCGCAAAGTAACTTGAACTCACCTTGCTAGATTTAAGCTAAATCTAGAGTTCTCCAAACGTATGCTCCTTTGATGAAGTTTGCATCCTCAAACCAAAACTTCCAAAACCTAGATTTATGAATTCTCAACCATCAATAATACAATCCAACCCTAAGGAATACCCATTTTATACCAAACCCTAGTTTTGTAGATGAAGAAAACAAGATTCCCTTACCCAATCATCACCAAAATCGGTCCACAACATCACAAGATGGAAGGAATATGAACAATAACAACTATAGGGTAGGGAGAGATTACCTTAACCATTTGAATCTTCCAAAAACGACCTCCTAATCTCCACAAAACTCCAAGCTTCCAAATATGATCATCAATGGAGGAAAATGGTTTGATTTGGTGAAGAAATGAGGAAGGAGAGGGGAGGGGATGATGTTCTTGGGAGAAATCGCCTGAGAGAGAGAGTTTGAGAGAGATTAGTGAAATGGGGAAGAAGAAAGGAGAAAAGGGATTTAAAACACCTTGGAGCCCGTCGGCTATAGTGACACGGCGATAGTGACAGTGTCACTATCGCCAGGGCACAATCGCCAGGCATCCCTCAACTCTCGGTACCTCTTGGGCGATAGTGACACGGCGATTGTGACAGTGTTACTATCTCCGAGCACAATAGCTCAGAGTGTACCGAAACTCGTTTTGGCCATAACTCTCTCGTTCTAGCTCCGTTTTCGCTCCGGAAAGGACCGTTGGACTCGCATTTGAATTCCTCATCCAACAAGACCATAAAATCTAAGATTTGTCTCAAAATATTATTTTCCATATTTTTCTTAGAAGATCGATTCCTCACTGAATCAAAGTTGTACTTATCCGAAAATCACGGGTGTTACAGAGTCGTTACACGATGTTTAACTTCATACTTCTTCAATAAAGCTTCTAGATAACGGTTGCAGAAGTGACTCCCTCCATCACTGACTAATGCTCTTGGTACTCCAAATCTTGTGAATACATTCTTCTTCAAAAACTGAATGACCATCTTCGAGTCATTGGTTGGGGTGGCAATAGCCTCCACCCACTTAGAGACGTAGTCGACGGCGACTAGGATGTACTCATTCCGGTATGACGGCGGGAAGGGACCCATGAAGTCGATTCCCCATACGTCGAAAAGCTCCACTTCTACAAATATTTGCATCGGCATCTCGTCCCTCTTTGAAATGTTCCCACTCCGTTGGCATCGGTCACACTTGGAAACGAATTTCCTTGTGTCTTTAAACATAGTTGGCCAGAAAAATCCAGATTGCAACACCTTTGCAAACGTTCGATCGGTACTGAAATGACCTCCACATTCTAAAGTGTGGCTGAATGTGAGGATACTCTCCTTCTCTTCATCGGGCACATAACGTCTGATCATTCCATCTCCACATCTTTTGTACAAGAACGGCTCATCCTAATAGTACCGTTTAGCATCCGCATAGAACTTCTTCCGCTGATGTGAGTTCAATCCAAAAGGCTTCACATTACCTGCAAGAAAATTGACCAAGTCAGCATACCATGGGTCAACAGTACTTACCGCGAAAAGTTGCTCATCAGGAAACGCATCATTGATTGGTTTGGTATCTAGTGGCTTTGCGTCCTCTTCTCCAATTCTAGACAGGTGATCGACTACCGTGTTTTCCGACCCTTTCTTGTCTTGGATTTCGATATCGAACTCTTGAAGTAGAAGGACCCATCTGATTAGGCGTGGCTTTCGTCCTTCTTTGCCATTAAGTACTTCAAGGCCGAGTGATCGGTGTACACGATGATCTTCGATCCCACTAAGTATGATCTAAACTTCTCGCATGCATACACGACCGCCAACAACTCCTTCTCGGTGGTTGCATAGTTCACTTGAGCCTCGTCTAAAGTTTTGCTCGTGTAGTAGATGACATGCAACTTCTTTTCTTTCCTTTGGCCCAAAACAGCCCCAACAGCGATGTCGCTTGCGTAGCACATCAACTCGAAAGGAAGACTCCAATCGGGTGCGGTCAAAATGGGGGCTGAGATGAGTTCCTTCTTCAACCTGTCAAATGCAGCAATACATTCATTAGTAAACACAAAATTGGCATCTTTTAAAAGTAAAGAGCTTAAGGGTTTAGAAATTTTGGAAAAATCCTTGATGAACCGCCGGTAGAACCCGACGTGACCCAGAAAGCTCTGCACTCCCTTAACCGTCGTGGGATACGGAAGATTCTCTATTACGGCTATCTTTGCTTTGTCGACCTCAATGGCATCTTTAGAGATTTTGTGACCCAACACAATTCCCTCGGTCACCATGAAATGGCATTTCTCCCAATTCAGCACCAAACTCGTCTCTTGGCATCTTTTCAAAACCGCCTCTAAATGGTCTAAGCATGTGTCGAACGAGTCTCCGAAGACCGAGAAGTCGTTCATGAAAACCTCAATCGTTTTCTCCATCATATCGGAGAAGATGGCCATCATGCACCGTTGAAAAGTAGTCGGTGCGTTACACAACCCAAATGGCATTCTCCGATATGCGAAGGTGCCGTAAGGACAAGTAAAGGTAGTCTTGTCCTGATCTTCCAGTGCAATGGGGATCTGATTGTACCCCGAATAGCCGTCAAGAAAGCAATAGTAAGCATGGCCTGAAAGTCGCTCCAACATCTGATCAATGAACGGAAGTGGGAAGTGGTCTTTCTTGGTGGCGTCGTTCAACTTTCGATAGTCGATACACACACGCCACTCGGTCACTGTTCGCGATGGAATGAGTTCATCGTTGTTATTTTCACGACCGTAATTCCTCCTTTCTTGGGTACCACTTGTACCGGACTTACCCACGGACTGTCGGCTACATCATAAATGATTCCAGCATCTAGAAGTTTTAACACTTCTTTTCGAACCACTTCTTTCATGTTTGGATTCAGCCGGCGTTGGTGCTGAACCGTTGGCTTATGCTCTTCTTCCAGATTGATTCTGTGCATGCAAAAAGTTGGACTCAGCCCCTTCAAGTCGGCTATGGTCCACCCGATGGCAGATTGGTGAGCCCTCAAAACTCGGATCAACCTTTCTTTCTCTACCGAAGTGAGGTGTGCAGCTATGATTAACGGTAATGTTGAATTGTTGCCTAAAAAGGCATATTCTAGATGTGCTGGTAACTGTTTAAGCTCTAATGTGGGTGACACTTTTGATGATGGCTGTGATTTGGCAATTGGCTCACCCAAATCCTCTTTCGTTGGTCTTCTCGGACCTCGATACTCGGGCAATGCATTCAGTTGCATCACACTCTCGTTCTCGCTATCGGTGCATATTCCGGTTAATGCATTCCCATGTGGATCCTCACCATGATTAAATTGGGAAGCCTCTTCAGCAATCTCATCTATTACATCAACACGATAGCAAGTACCTCTTTTCACCCCGACTCGTGCGGTTGGAAAAACATTGAATACCGCTCGTTCTACACCAACATGGAGAGTGAGCTTTCCTCCTTGCACATCGATTAGTGCACCACCAGTAGCCAAGAAAGGTCGTCCCAAAATAAGGGGAACCTCCCTATCTTTGTCCATGTCCAAAATGACAAAATCCACTGGAAAGTAGAATTTGTCCACCTTCACCAAAACATCTTCAATAACTCCGTATGGATATTTGATGGATCTATCCGCCAGTTGGAGTGTCACGTTTGTCGGCTGCACCTCTCCCAATCCAAGCCTCCTGAAGATGGATAAAGGCATCAGGTTAATACTTGCACCTAAATCACAAAGTGCCTTACCAAAATCAGAACCTCCTATTTGAACAGGAATAGTAAAACTCCCTGGATCTTTCAACTTTTGAGGAAGTTTGTGCTGGATTATTGCACTGCATTTTTCAGTAAGTGCCACGGTTGCGTGTTCCTCAATTTTCCTCTTGTTAGAGAGGATGTCCTTTAAGAACTTCACGTACGAAGGCATCTGAGCTAGTGCATCTGCAAAGGGAATGTTAATGTGTAACTTTTTAAAGACTTCTAAAAATTTAGAAAACTGAACCTCATCCCTTTGTGCTTTCAAACGATTCGGATATGGAACTTTCGGTGCCACCGATGGTATGGTTGTCTTCGGCGTAGATTTTGGCACCTCAACGCTGGAAGATCTCTTATCTTCCATTTCAAGCTCCTCATCCATCTTCTCTTCGTCTTCTTCTTTCGTCGTATGATCATGAGTTTCCTTTTCCACCTCCCTCGCCTCGAGACGTGGGTCTTTGGATAACTCTTTCCCGCTCCTCAGCTGAATGGCCTTACAATCCTCTCTTGTCTTCTTGTCGGGTTGGCTCGGAAATGTGCCTTGACTCTGAATAGCTAACACATCTGCCATCTGTCCCATTTGTCCCTCAAGAATTCGGATCGATGCGGTGTTCTGATCCGTCGCGGCTCTTATCGTTCCGACCGAGCTTGTCAGTGTCCCAACAGATGATGTCAACTCTCCAACCGCATTGTCCATCTTTGAAACAAACTTCACTAACATCTCCTCCAATCCGGACTTCTTCTCCCCTCCTTGTGCTTCTTTTTGCCTCATTTGATTGTAACCTGGAGGACGATAAACATTAGTAGATTGAGTAGAAGAGTTAGAATTATTAGCGAATTGATTCTGCTGTTGCTGAAACATGGTCTCTTTTTGTGCGTTCTGTGGTTGACTCCACGAGAAGTTAGGATGTCGTTTCCATCCCTCATTGTAAGTATTCGAGAACGGGTCGTTCCTCGGCCGGTTGTTGCGGTTTTGAAGGAACTGCACTTGCTCCGGTGGTGGAAACTCTTGAGACGAACCCATTGGCTCTTGGTAGCCCACATCTCCTTGGAAAGTTGGATGAATTGCTGTCCCTTTCAGCTGATTTGTAATAGCCGCCAACTGGGCTTGAATAGCTTTCAGTTCATCATTCTCTTGCACACTCGCCACCCTCCTAGTGGCTGCCCGAGGCGTGGCATAGCTATGTTCCGCGAGATTCTCAATCAGCTCATACGCATCTTCATATGACTTATTCATGAATGCACCACCCGCAGCGGCTGTGAGGTCATTCTTAAACTGTGGAAGCAGTCCTCCAAAGAACGTTTGCATGACCATCCATTCTTGCAAACCATGGTGGGGGCATTTTTTAAGCATCCCCTTGTACCGCTCCCATGCTTCGTACAATGACTCCTGATCCCATTGGGCAAAATGCGTGATATCTGACAGCAGTTGGGCCGTTCGCCCCGGTGGAAAGAATTTATTTAGGAAAGTTGTCACCATGTCGTTCCATGTACGAATCTGCCCGATTGGCAGACCCTCTTCCCATTCAATAGCCCGACCCCTCAGTGAAAATGAAAAAAGTCGGAGTTTGATTGCATCCGGGTCAACTCCATTCATCTTGAAGGTGTTACAGATCTTCTCGAATGTTCTCAAGTGGCTGTGTGGATCTTCAGTTGCTGCTCCTCCGAACATGTTTTCTTGCACCAATTGAATGGTGCCAGTCTTGATTTCGAAGTTGTTTGCCGCTATCGGAGGAACATATGGCCCTCTTTATGCGGCCCCCATGTTCGGGTTGGCAAAGTTCCTCATAGGAACCCTTGGTGGTTGTACTCGGTTGTTGGGATTCCGGATGTTGTTATTCTGATTAACCGGAATCTCATTGTTGATATTGTTGTGATTGAGATTCTGGTTGATGGGAATTTCATTGTTGTTAACCGGAATCTCGTTGTTGTTCACCGGAATCTCCTCATTCACTGGAATCTCCCAATTGACAGCGTTCTCTTGATTATTGACACCGTCCATTTCTTGTTGAAGTCTGAGTCTAGCTTGCCTCCTTAGTTTCCTTGCAGTCGTTTCGATTTCAGGATCAAATGGTTCGAGTTCACCAGAGGAACTCCTCCTTAGCATAAACTAGAAGTGATCTGCAGCAAAGAATAGAGTACAAGTCAGCCTTCGTAACAATGCGGTAGTAAGAAACTTGGATTGAAGTTGTGAATATGGAGAGACGAAAACAAAAAAAAATTGCAATAAAAGAAAATGCTCAATATAATAATTTCTACAGCTGGTTGTGATATTAACACAAAACAAGTTTCCCGGCAACGGCGCCAAAAACTTGATAGGCGGGTTTATACCCCCCTTTGACTAACCGCAAGTGTACGGTGTCGTCTCAAGTAATACGTACGGAAGTACGAGTATCCAACCCACAGGAACCAGGTGTTAAGTACCGCAATGACTGTAGTTACTATTAACTGAACGGTGGAAATTTTGATTTGGTTTGATTATTAAAATATTTTGACTAGCAAAGCGCATAAAAGTACGGAAAGTAATTAGTAAAAGTGTTGAAAGAGAGAGGATGGAGGGTTGGAATCCGAATGAATTCAACTAACGAGACTTCAAAGTGATTTATATATGATTAAAACGATTAATGACTTGTAAAACCTGAACTCGTTACACTTCTTCAAGCTGCACCGAGACTTAACTTAATTAAAGTTGCCTATCTTTCGATCTTACAGTTGAATTAAGTTAAAGTGACTGGTTTAGAACACAACACCGAAGGAATTGGCTTATCTCTATCTAATTCCCCTCGGTGGTCATTGAATTCGAACACAATCTTGAGATTTCCATCGAACAACTCAAGAGTTATCAAATCATTTAACAAGTGATCAGTTTATTAAAAGCATTAAGCATGATTTCAAAAACGTCATCCATCTATTAAAACCGAAATACAAATCGTTCAAAGTCTACATCTATGAATCATCCATCATCCAACCCCCCAACATGGAGTTTAGCTCATGTTGGGGGTGTGTAAAGAAAACTGAAAGATTACAAACGAAGTAAATGAAACCATGTTTGAAAAGTTCTGTAGAAAAATATAAATAACTCCCTGAGAAGAATCCCTTCCACGATCACGTACTCAATCGTTGTTTTCTTCCAATCGATCTCTCGTCACCTCTGTATTCGTGCTCTCAATCTGATCTCAAAAATCGCCCTCTCACTTGCAGCCGCTCCCCTAGTCTGACTGATAACCCTAAAATTAGAAAATAGGGCTTTAAAACGTATCTGATAGTTGGCGCTAGTTATGGCGCTACTTGGGTCGCGCCAAAAGTCGCGCCGCTTTCTGGATAAACACGGGCATTGGAAATCGCGCGCATCATGGCGCTAGTTGGGTCGCGCGACAAAGTGCGCCACACTCTGGAATCCATCTCTCCAATTTCCGCGCGCAATACGGCTCGGTCTGGGTCGCGCCAAAGGTCGCGCCGGCTTCTGATTCGTCTTTTTCCAGTTTTCGAGCTTTCTCTTCGGAAAATATACGCGATTCTCATCATTCCTCTTCCAATCTGATTAACTGTACATCTCATGAAACTCATAAGTAAAAGTCACTATTTTACTTGAAAACACCCAACAATCACTCGATTCGAGAGTTAAAATAATGTCGAATACCGACATTATCAACAGACACACAAACACCCTTACCATACAAAAAAACAAAGCAACATGCAAACACTTACTAACCTAAAGTTACGGATTCAATAATAGCCTAAACACGACAACCTATTATTTTGCCGAACTAGAACGTGAACGTTTGTGTGTTATGAACATTCGTGAACAACAAATATGTCTAAACTAGAAGGTGAACGTTTGTGTCTTTTAAACATTCATGAACCAACACACACAATGCCAACACACTAATTCCATAGATAAAGAATACGTTTTTTAATATAAAATCTACATCACCAAAACAACAACTCTAAAAAACATAGTGAACGATCAATCCGTTTACGTACTACCGTTTTGCGTCGCCGATTCGTCATTTCCGTTGAGTTGTGTTTCAACAAACGATCCATCTTATTGCATACAAACATCCATCTTCTTGCAAATACGAACTTAGATGAACGAGAGCAAACTCAAAAAACTAGAAAATTTGATTTTTTTTATGGAAACCTATATCAATATTGTAACTCCCCCATTAATTATTGATTTTTGTAACTTCCCATTTAAAAATCTTAGAAAAAAAACTAAAAAAACTATTTACGAAACACCAACTATAACTTTGGTCCATCATTAATGAATTGATTCAAACCACCAAACAATATGGATTTCTATTGGTTAAAAGGGTTAACAAAGTTAACACCATTTGGAGGGTTAACATATATATATCTATACTATATTATAAAGCATTTATGAAAAACTCTTAAAAACAACTCCAAAAGTTTCATGTACCACTATTTAATGCTAATTACTTACAATCTCTTAAAAACAACTAATGAAGCTTTATGTACCGTTTTTAATGCTAATTACTTGATTAATACTTATCTCTAACAACCGTCAAATCCTTAAATCGTGGACTCTTATTAATTAATCTTTATCTCTAACCACTTTCAAATCTTCAAATCATGAACTTCTTAAAAAGCGCCATTCTTTAAACAAATTTATAAAAAACATGATCGTTTTCTTAAAACCACACATTAAAATAAATTAGAACATTAAAATCGAGATATATCGCGCTTTATTACGCGAGTAAACTTCTAGTATATATATATATATATAAGGATAATAAAATGTAAACCTCTAAATGCGTGTAAACTTTGGATTTCATAGTTTTTATTGATGAAATTGTTTCAAGAAATTGTTTATTTTGAAAGTCGTCGATCTTGACCGAATGAATGGCTAAGATCGCTTTTCTATTTCTCATATATTTAGCATTTCTCAAATAAACCTCTCCCTATATATATATATATATATAGAGAGAGGTGGGTTCAAACGAGAACTATTTACGAGAACTACGAGAACGGCCGCTCATGTACAAAATCACTGGTGATTCACGTATAAAATCAATGTTGATGCGCGCGGCTTGCCAAATCGCGGCCCAAACCGCGCGTGTCCTAGAATTTTAATCACCAGTGATTTTGTACGTGAATCACCAGTGATTTTGTACATAGTCGGCTGTTCTCGTAAATAGTTATCGTTCTCGTTTGAACCTACTTCTATATATATATATAAATTAAATATCAATTGCTGGAATATAGTTTTGGAGATCTTTTAGAAAGAAAAGAGAAGAAAAAGGAAAAAGGGTTTTGGTCGTGGGGATACATTCTTCAAAAGAACCCATGCTTTACAATATCCTTGTGTTTGGTTTGGGTTGGGGTCCTTGGGGACCATCAAAAAATAAACTCCATATCATCTTCCTGCCTTCTACCTTGGATTGGATCTCATCCCCCATTAGATTTTATTTTGCATCTTTTCCTTGTCTTTTTCCTCATTTTTATTTTAATATCTATGCACCTTACTTTACAACTATTATTATATAAAATTATAAATATATCAAATTTACAATAATACCAACATTTAATGTTTATCCTCCTTTGATTTGCCCATGCTTAGATGGTTTCATATCATTTTCTTATTTTCCTTTTTAAATTATTGATTAAATTTATGTATCATTTTTTAAAATTTAATTAGATATCCACTTGTTCTGTTTTATTTAACTTATATATATATATATATATTAGAAGTAATAAAGATTAATGTATACTATACTTCTTTAATTATATTTGGATATTCTTAACGATTAGTAGTTATTTTCAGGGTTCTAAATGATGTGAGACGTGGCGTGCCGGTGAGGTTAAGCCTTGAGCCATAAGAGCCACGACGTTTTCAATGCGTGACTTATGGTGGTAAATATCTAAATCATATATAATTTTACATATACAACATATGTTTTATACTATTACTCAATGAGTTAATGATAATAAACAAGTTAAATTATGTTATCTTAAAAACTAGCAAATAAGATATTACCAATGTAAAAAAAATCAAATATCGTGTAACAAAAATCGCACTTTAGGACATGGTGTGCCACATATTTAACGTGACATGAGACACAAGTCTCAAGCCATTGACCGCCTTGCGGCGAGCCTTTTAGAATAGCGGTTATTTTAAATTTTCCAAATGCTAATATGATTTCTACACATAATACAAAAATCGAATTACATACAAAACTTTTAGAAAAAAAGGCGGCATGGTCGACATAGTCCATATTTGGGTGAAGCGAATGGATTATGGTTATGTGCATTTTTTTGTTTCTTTAATCATCTTCGATTTACTATATTTTATGGTTATGTATTCGACAATTCAAGTTTACTGATAATCGAATCATATTTCTGGGTGTTTATGTCAACATATATATTTGTTCATAGTTAGATTTGGTTTTGGGGCACTTTCTTTCGAAGCGCATTTTGAATCTATTGTTGTATGTCAATGTACATATTTTAAACGCTATTTCTTTAGGAGAATTTGAAGTCAATGGTCTTTTTTAAATATAGATTGTAATATTTATATATGGCAAAACTTACATACACTCTTCTATTTTAGTGACGTTTGAATCATTAACCTCCAAAAAGTTTGTGATCTACCCGTAATCTTGGTGTCCCTTGCGCCATTGAACCTTTGACAAGTCAAGGCTTGTTTTCATGGCTAATTTTCGTTGTCATTTTTCTTCGCTTTTGATTGTGAAATGCTAGGGTTGAATTGTTGATTGTTAGTTTGAAAAAATGGATGATTGTTTACTAGGAGTTTTCTTGGAAAGTAATGTGATTGAAATGGTGCAATAGTCGATAATTAAATATTTTTATGACCAAATTTTATTTTCATAATGAAAGTTAGATGTAGAAAAAAAATACGGGAAGATCCTTTCAAAGTTTAGTAGACTTTACTTAATTCGACCAATAGATAAATTATGTAAGATCCCACATTGGTTGAAGAGGGGAACAAATGTTGCCTTATAAGAGAGACTTGATACCTTCCCTATCAGACGCGTTTTAAAACCGTGAGTCCAGGTGTGTGGACAAAGCGGACAATATCTGGTACGGTTGACATGAGATGTTACAAATTAACTATAAAAATAATCATAAACTTGTAAGACTTGAACTTCCTAACAATTACAGAAAAATAATATTTGTATGCAATATTTTTTATTCATTGATTCATGAAAAGCCAACCACACAACAAAAAAACAAAGACACCCGCCCCCTTAAAAAACCACAAGGACAAAAGTGGGATTTCGTTATTTACATTTTGGATGATGAAGATTGAATAGAAAAACTGCGTATGTTGGTCTTCATGGAATTCTCCCATCAAACTTCGTCGATGAGTCCATTTGACAAACATTCTTGACACTACAAAACAGGGCAGAGTTTCAGGCGGAAAAATCCGCCGGAAAACCCCATTTTCGGCGGATACGATCGCCGGACAAACAGGCGCCGAGACCCTAAAATTTACACAAATGTATGTCATGAACACTCTAAAATTGGCATGGTCGTCAGATCATATTATGCTTGTTATCAACCTGTCAATGCATATCAAGAGAGATTATAAACCATAATAATTATTATTTTTTAGTTTCAAATAATCTAAAAGTAGTGAATTTCTTAGTTTCATATTTCAAATCGTAAGAACCCCATTTTCATTAAGAACTATTGATAGCGTGTCCCGTGTTCATATTTATCTATGGTCAAAAATCATAGTTTGTAAAAGGACTGAATTTGTAGAAATCATAAAACATTTCGGCCAATGTGAAAGTGAAACTAAACTATAAGGGTGAAAAATGTAACTTTTAAAACTAAAGGTACCAAATTCGAATAATTCGAAAAAACTTACAGAGAGGAATTCATCAACATGCCATCCGGGCAACGTTTCCATCAAATACTCTGAAATACTCCTGGTCTCCATTGAAGCACCTTCTTGTTGGCTCACACTGCAATTTGAATGATCATAAAATGAACCACTTTGTTGATCGATCGAAACACCGTAGCCTTTTGTGCTTTCGATTTCAATAGAACAGTTGGAATTCGACGAAGATGGAGTTTGATGCGATGAATCATCGTAGCACGATAACGATGCTGAAAGTTTAACGCCAGTGAGAAGAAATCGAGTGTGTTTCTGCGTGTGTTCGTTCGCCTTGTGAATCGGAATGTCGCATTCCCTGCACAAAATTGCTCGATCTTCTTTGCAAAACAGAAATGCTCGCCGCTCCTGCTTCGTTTAAAACAAAAAAAAACGAATTAAATCTTCTGAGAACAATAATCGAATCATGCATCAGATTTGGAATTAGTTACAGATGCAAATCTCCAAATCGTGCACAATTCTACTTCATAAACATTCGCATCAGTGAGTACGCCAGATTTAGAATTAGTTAGAGATGCAAATAATCGAATCATGCATCAGATTTGGAATTAGTTACAGATGCAAATCGGCACATCGTGCACAATTCTACTTCATAAACATTGGAATCAGTGAGTACGCCAGATTTGGAATTAGTTAGAGATGCTAATAATCGATTCATGCATCAGATTTGGAATTAGTTACAGATTAAAATCGGTACATCGTGCAGAATTCTACTTCGTGAACATTCGCATCAGTGAGTACGCTAGATTTGGAATTTAGAGATGCAAATTAAATGAAATCCACTTGACAAATTTGTTCGGTACCTGACAGATATCGCAGCGAGGTGAGTCCTTGAAAGAAGGATGGAGGAGAGAGAATCGAGGATGTCTGTTGGCGAGCTTATTGGCATGGTGAACACGGTGGTCGCAGTCGGAGCAGAGGGAGGCTTCGTCGGCGGTGCAGTAAACTGCGGCTTCGGCTTTGTGACAGACGTCGCACTGGATCTTCATGGAGTGGAGTGGGGTTTAGGGAAGGGAATTATAGGATGCGATGGGACGTAGCTTAGCTATGATATGGAAGAGGTATTTATATATGGAAATGGGCTGGCGGGAAGGCAAGGGGATATGACACAGCTAAGCTAGGTCTTTAACGCGTTTGGTACGCACACCGGATGAGACGGAACTGGACGGGACAAAAAAAATAGTCTCATGTTTGGTATGCCATGGGACAAAAACAAGTTTTTATGGGACAAAACTTAAGATTTTTTGTTCCATCAATATAGATGGAACAACATGGGACTAAAACATAAGACTACTAAAATACCATTTTTTTCCCAACGTAACCTAGATTAAAATTATCTCTTCCGGTCCAGTCCCATCCCGTCCCATCCAGTCCAGTTCCGTTCCGTCCCGTTCCGTCCTGTTTCATCCAGTTTGCGTACCAAACGCGGATTCCTTTAACTGGTAGTTTTGATGATGAATAAAAGGTAGGGAATGGGGACAAAAGAAATTGGCAACTTGGTGGCGGAGGAGAGGGTTATGGATTAAGAGGTGAGGTGGGGTGGGGGGTTGGTGGTTGTAAATTGAGGAATAAATCAATATTTATTGGACTCAGGCTTATAAAGATGTCGCCATACCTTCATTTGCTTTTGTATTTATTGGACTTAGGGTTATATAGAGTTTGGGTTCCGCATATCTGGTAAAAACTGACACGACATTCTAATCTAACACAAACCCGACACGAAACAAACGGGTTTGGGTAATACATTTCAACCCGTTTAAGTAAACGGGTTGACACGACATGACACAAAAATTAAACGGGTAAGATCAGGGTCAAAATTTTCAACTCGAAAATGACCCGAATAACCCGTTTATATATATATTATGAGTTTTCTTTTTAATGCTTTGGAGTTTAATGTTTTGAATTTGGTTAGAACTTATTAATTTTAACTATAAAATTTACATTTATAATGTTTTCATTTGAATTTTGGATTTGTAATTTTTTGTGAATTTTCAATATTTAATTTTTAGTTGTATACATGTTAAACGGGTTAGGCGGGTCGTGACGGGTTAGGCGGGTCGGGTTAGGGTTGAGATTTTCTGACCCGTTTATTAAACGGGTCGGGTTAGGGTCATGCACTCTCAACCCGTTTAACTTTGAACCCGACACGACACGTTTGTCAGGTCTAGGGTTCCGGTGAAAGTATAGGTTAACGTGAAAAGTGGTTTTCAACCGTTGAATGAGAAATGGACGCACATTAGAATGAGATACACCGAGATAAGATGCACTGAGTGCACCGAATCAATTCCTTTCTAAGCCGCAATTCACGAGAGAGCGTGAGATTAAAAGAGATCAAGGGTTTAGATCCACTTTTCACCGTTAACTCAATTTCTCAACGATCCTTCGCATATAATATATATATATATATATATATATATATATATATATATATATATATATATATATATATAGAGAGAGAGAGAGAGAGAGAGAGAGGTTCACGACTCAAAAAATGAAAAACTAAGAAACACTTTGTAACCGTTTTAATCTGGACGTGTATGCACATGTACAGACAACTAATTGAAGTCATTTTTTGGTTTTAGTGCAAGTATGCATATGCGTGTGCACATGTTACAAATTACTTGTATGCACATGCGTATACACTATACCGTCCGGATGAACGGTTACTAGAGTGTTCCTCAGTTTCTTTGTTTCTGGTTTTTCCCTAAACCTATATATATATATATATATATAGGGTCAATTTCGAGGGAAGAACTAAAAAGAATAGAAAACTGAGAAACACTCTGGTATCCCTTCTTCTGGAAGATACGCACGTGTGCATACAAGTAATTGGTAACATGCACACATGCATAAAAACCAAAAAACAACTTAATTTACTTATATGCACAAGTACATACCGTCCATATGAAAGGTTACTATAGTGTTCCTCGGTTTTCATTTTTTGAGGTTTTTCCTAGAACCTCTATCTATATATAGGCATGTTAAGTTGCAAACTTAGGTTCCGTTGTGAGTCGGGGACAAAGAAGAGTGTGTCATGTGTCATGGACATTTACGGGATATTTATAATGAATGATGTATCATTTTATCTTGAATGGTGTAACATTCATCATGTAAAAAATCGCGTTCATTATTCATGATAAATGGGAATAAATTGGACACGTGACACGCTCTTCTTTGCCCCCCAGTTTACAATAGAAAACAATTCAGTTGTAAACCTAAGTTCTGTGGCAAACCGAGTGGCACAATGGAAAGCATGCCAATTGTTTCAGACATTAACAAGATATTAAGCATGATGGTGTATCATTCATCCTAAATTTGTAACATTCATCATAATGTTGTAAAAAAGCATGTTATTATTCATGATGAATGAGAACAAATGAGGATACGTGTCGCGCTCTCTTTTCTGCCCCAGTTCACAACGGAAACATTCTCTCTTTCTCACTCACTCTCTATCTATATATATATATATGTGTGTGTGTGTGTGTGGAAAAGTGTTCTCGCATTTTCGTAAAATTGAAAGTGTTCTCGTTTGAACATTCACCTCTATATATATATTCTAAAATAAGTGAGTTTGATATGTATTAGCTTGTAAGCACATCATGTGTTATTTAATAGGGTTCTCTATAGGTTTTTACATGAACTTTCATTGTGCGTACAAGTTTTTGTACAATTACAGTTGCTTGAACAAGAACATAGTTTATAGGTGCTTGAACAAGAACTTCAATTGTCTATTGGATTCTTGGATATATGTTGGTAAACTCACCAAGCCTTCTATGTGATCCATCTATGTGATATTGGGTCGCGTAGGATGGAGATCTGAGGAAATTTTGGTGCTTACAGATGTTGTCATCTTGACACTTGTAAGATATGGATGCATCACATTGGTTGGATCGCATCTAAGCCAGTGACATATGGTCCAGTTTTGGCGACCTTTAAAGGCTTGTAAATGATGTGTGCAAATCACAAGGTTTGAACCGTGATCAATCCATAACCATTCACTACATGATTCGTGATGGTGTCAAGGAAGTATGTAGTCATCATAGATCACAAGAAGCTTCATTGGGGGCACAGTGTTCTTGCTACGCGAAAGTCGTTTAGGTCACATTTAAACTTGGTTTTCACTTGATTGTTTGGGACTGTGAATACATTTTCTTTGGCATTGTTTGGTGATTTCATATTGAGTCTCGTCTACAAAAATGTTCACACTATTTGACTGAAACTAAATAATCGATCAAGTCGAACAATTTGATCGATTTGATTAGGTTGGACATCTTATTAAGAATTAGTTGGTTTGATAAAGATGAAACTGATAAAACTCATGATCAATGATTCGTGACTTTGAACCAATCATTTCAACTGAATTGGCCGTACATAAGTACATTTTTTCTAACATATATTGTGAGTTTTTGAAAGAAAAAAATATTAATTTATTTGGATATGTGGAATTGTGGATTGACCAATTTTATTGTTATTCATCTTTATTTAAAATCATAGATTAATGTAGATTTTTTTTTCTAAAATTTGTTTTAAAACAAATTTATAATATATATATATATATAGGGTGCGTTTCATTTACAAACCAAATAGATTGTACAAACCCTGCAAACCACTTAATTAGGAAACAACAGATATATTTATGGTAATTATTATGATCCATTAATAATGATTGTGATATATATGGAAGATGATAACGTTCATTAATTATGATCATGACTTTAGATTATGAAACATAATAGAATCAGATATTGATTAGAGTTGATGAACGGCTAAGATTGATTTGCAGGGTTTGTACAATCTATTTGGTTTGTAACTGAACCGGGTCATATATATATATATATATGTGTGTGTGTGTGTGTGAGGTTTCTTTTACAAACCAATGCATTTGTGGAAACTATAGAAACCACTCCTCCACCAATCATTTCATTTAATTTAATTAAAAATTGATTATTAATTAATATAACCATGCAGGGGTATAGAAGTAATTATATAAATCCAGTTTTTTTAATTAATATTTACAAATCGTTTTTAGATGGCAGTTCCATGATTCAAGGGATTTTTTTTGATATCCAATTAAATTTAATCTCAATCTAAATCCCTTAATATTAATTTGTTTTATTAATATATTTCTTGTTTTTCATCTGCAAGTCGTGTTCTTCATCTGCAAGTCGTGTGAGTGATATTTTTTCTCAGCCTGATCAAAACTAACCCAGAATCATGAATCCCATTCAATCCATCCAGAATCATGAATCTAAAAAATGGATACAAAAATCATGAACCCATGAACCCAGGAACAAGAATCCTTAAAACAATCAACCCAGAATCATGAATCTATATAAATCTATGAAGCCAGAAACATGAAACCATATAAATTCGTGAACCCAGAATCATGAATACAAAATCATGAAGACAAAACCCAGAAAAAAATGAGTGTGGTGGTGACTGTGGTGGACAACAGCGGTGGTGGTGGTGACTGTGGTGGTCAGCGGCGGTGGTGGTGGTGCGTTTGATATTGGTGGTGGCGGTGCTGAATCTAGCGGTGGTGGTGGTGCCTGTGGTGGACAACGGCGGATTTGATCGGAAGGAGAGAGGGAGTGGAGTAGGATTACTAGCAGCGGCGGCGATCGTTGCTTCCTCTTCTCGCCGCCGACTTCTTCCATCTTCTTCAACTAGTCATCTTTCTTCCATCTTCTCGCAACTTTTTCTCTCCTGATTTTTCTTCTGTCTTTCTTCCAATAGTGGTGGTGGTGGTGCCTGTGGTGGACGGCGGTGGTGGTGGTGCCTGTTGCCGACGGCGACGGATTTGATCGGAGATGGAGAGAGGGAGTGGAGTAGGGTTTTTGTTAATGGATCCCTTGAAATATTGGAAATGATTTTGCCTGATTTTTTGGTGCTGGTTATAGGTTACGATATGCAAAAAATTCTAGACAAATATGCCCTTACATGGGTGTTTTGTTTAGTAAAATAATTACAAAAAGTAAAGTATTTACAATTTATGCCACCGGATGAATCCTGATCATTGGTGATTTAATCTTATGGTATATAGTTAGGTTGCATAGTTTTCACAAATGTAGTGGTTTGCAAAAAATACCACCCCTATATATATATATATATATATATATATATAGAGAGAGAGAGAGAGAGAGAGACCCTGTAGAATGCAAACCTTGCATTTGTTTTAGACAACCAGTCTGCATATGTAAACAATGTGCATATACATATGCATATGCATACGTGCAAAAATATACATATAATGGACATACATTCATATGGGATAATGCATATATGCATCTTAGATTATGCATATATGCACACTGGTTTGTAAGGGGTCCAACAAATACATGGTTTGTATTTGATTTGTATCATATATATATATATATATATATATATATATATATATAATAAAAATCAACTTTAAATTCTTTCAATTAACATATTTATATTATTTTATTTTTCTTTGCTATATTATTTGTATTAATTAACATGTTATATTATTAAAAAAATTATCTTAACTATATTATTATAAATTTGTTTAAATTATATTATGAAATATGTGTAATTTACTCTATTTTTAAAAATACATTGTTTAGTGATTTACAAGTTTATAAACTAATTTTATCGAATATAATTTATTGATCAACTAACTTATTAACTAATTTATCAATTAATTTGTCAAGCACGACCTAAAATTTAATAATATATGAAACAACGACGCCTAAATCGTATACCACTTTATTTATTTAAATAAATAAATAATGGAACTACAAGTTGCAACTTGCAAGACATGATAATACTATTATTTTGCATTAAAGGTTTGTTTTGGACTCTTACCCCCTCAGCCAAATATGGTATACCTTTTAAGATTATATATATATATATATATATATATACTAGCTGTGCGGCGGGGTGTGAAATTTTAATGCAGATTAAAACTTTGAAAAATTAGTGTTTGTTTCTTGTTAACCAATCAGCCAAGTTTGTAACTTCCAGTTCACCCATGGCAAACAACAATCCAAATAAAACAAAAAAAGTTCTATATAAACCAACAGAGGAAACGAATCATCCACCAAAAAGTCAACAACTAAAACTAAATAGCATTACGTGCCCCACCTTGACCTTCAAATAAAACTAAATGGACTTCCTTACACTTGAGTTAGGATTTTCGGGGTGTTACATATCATATTTTGTATCATAAAAACAAGAGAAACATTTAGGGGCTGTTTTTTTTTAAAAACATTTTAATACATCTGAAGTCTGAATCGTTCAGACGTTGTTGCATTCAGACCGTTTTTTTTCCAGACTTCAGAGGCTCTTAAGTCTGAAATACCTCTGATTTTAGAAGAGGTAACCTAATGTCTTATAACCTCTTAAAGCACCACCTCTTATTAATCAGAAGTGAAATAAGACTTTAAACTTCAGATCTCTTAAAAAACAAACCCAACCTTAGAAAGAAAACGAAAATTAAGACCCCTGTAACCATGATCATGAACAAACACAAAGGAAGCAGTGAATGTCCCTAATATTTATTTAAATTTCTTATCATATTTATCTCATGTTGAAGATGCATATACCAAGTGATGTTGTGTTTCCTCTCCTCTGTGCCAATAAGGAAAAATAAAATATTGCAAGCACAACTATAAGCCACAAATTTGCCAAAAAAAGAAATTTTTGTACATAAAAGAAATCAAATAGCATACTAAGCCCAACACACATAGACATACCAACTAAGCTCCCTATTCCAATAATAAAATGTAATACATATACCTGCATGGGATTACTAACTGCCACATGTAAGAAATGAAGAATTTTTATGATGGCTTTCTTGCTCATAGGTGAACCGTAGTTGGAAGAACATCTATATTAAGAAGAAGCTGAAAGGAACATCTTTACTTGTTTGAAACCAAGCTAGCTGTCATGGAAAAAAGAAAACTTATTACTAAAAATACGGCTGGTTCAAGTTCAAATGGACAACATCCATGGCTCCAAATTCTTGATTATACATAGAGGTTCAAAAGGCTTTTGAATGGCGAAGTTGATGCATACCTCCTCACAATATGGACACCAGTGAACAATCTTAAGCTTTAAATCACAATAAATGAAAACAAATTTGAAAAAATATGGTCAACCACTGTGTCCGTTTTTTCGAACAAAACCACATAACCCCCACCATGACGATTCGCAAGATGGTACCCATTTTTATCAAATTCTCGAGACTCACTGTTTGGACGATATAATTCCTTATTTACACCAAAGCCTTGATTTCCCATCTTCCTACGCATCCACAAGACCACAAATATTGGTCTACAAAATATTAGAAATCGAGATTAGAAAACCTAAAACAAGAAATCGATGTTAGAAGCAATGGATTAGAAACGTATGAGAAATCAAGATTAGAAATCCAGACCACGAGAATTCAAGATTAGAAACCCTAAAATAAGAAATCGATGTTAGAAGCAATAGATTATAAACGTATGAGAAATCAAGATTAGAAATCCAGACCACGAGAATTCGAGATTACAAACCCTAAAACAAAGCATACCATGTGAATCGTCGAGAGACCGAGAGAAGCAAATTCCCTAATTCAGAAAAACAAAAATCTTTTGGTAGTTGAGTGAGGAAGAGAAGAAATAGTCACGAGAGACACAGCTTGAATATCTAGGGTGTGAAAGGGATGAATTTTGAAATTTGAATTCACAAAAGATGATGGTGAAAGGAGCATTGTGCATTGAGAAAGCAAACAGTGTAATATTACCAAAATCGGTGTTTGAGAGAAAAAGAAGCAGAGCAGAGGTATGGGTCTAGAAAGTGAGGGTATATGGGAAAGCATGGGTGCAGATGTACTTCAGGTATGGGCTTGCTTTCAAAATCTTTGTATCAATCACTTGTAACTTATGCTTTATAAGGTGTACTTAAGAGATTTTGAAGTTTTATGCATAAAGTGGTGGTACCATGTGCTTGAAGACTTGTTTTTAAGACATTAGATGTATATGCTTATATATGTAGTATAGATATGGGTTAAATCATATGAGAACCAAAAAAAGATTGAGAACCATGAGAACCGATTTAATCCGTAATTTGGTTTTGATCATGTGTTATAATTAAAGTTTTAATCACATGATTATAATTAAAAGAGTGAGAACTGTGAGAACCGATCTAAGCCGTAATAAATTAAATCAATGAATGGTTTAAATCAGTTTTCACGGTTCTCAACCTTTTTACGGTTCTCATTTGATTACCACCCTATATATATATATATTCTATTTTTAATCGTAAGTGTTCAGACCAATTTACATGCATCTCGATTATTTGAGACTTTGGAGAATAATTGGAAATCTCCTCTGCATGACTCGAACATGACATCTAAGCAGGACCCACAAAGGCGAAGCCTTATTGTTAGTCGAACTAATCCCACAAAGTTATATATTATTGTTGGTCATGAAATACAATGACTTACATGTAATGTGTTTGTAAAAGATGGTTGAATACGAACATAACAAATTTTCACTTTTAATTTCTTATTATATTAAAACATTAAATTACAGATATCTTGTGGGAGTTAGGAAGGTAAGACCTGTGATCCTAAACAATCTGACTGGCGACAAATTTGCTAACACCGAAGAAGAGAATAAAGAAAGTTAACTTTCAGATCGGAAAAACTAAGATAGTCTTCTGATGGTGACGTTAATTTTGCCTAAGAAGGTTTCACAGAGAAGTTCTTTCAAAACATGTAAGTTGCCACTAATGATAAGGATGACCTTTTATAGCCAACATTACATTAAATGCAATCTTCCAACTTTATTACTTTAACACGCGTATTTACTTGATTTGTTGATCCATGCATGCTTGTAGTTTTCACTTCAACCTTTGTAATTGCTGCAGAGACTTGTTAACCCATCTCATTCTTTCATATGCAAAGGGAACAGTAAGAAAATATGAAACTAATAAAATAGTATTTTAAAACTACTATGACTGACATGCTTTTGCATGTTCCCATACTAGAATAAGAGTTCGGGAGAGTTGGTGAGCCAAACCTTGTTGTACAAGTTTGCACTCCAAATTCCTACTTGCCATTAGTAGTCTCTTGTATTGATTTTTTTCCAGCTAGATGACAAACCAATTCGTTTTTGATAACTATCTTGACCTCATTTCAACTAGTCTTCGATTTCGTTGAAAGTTTTTTGCTCTTTAAATCAATACAGATAATTAAAAGACTTTTACATGTAAAAATCTTATTTCTATCTATTCTGAAATATAAGCTATATACTGGATTTCAACTATAGACTTTTATTAAGTAAGTCTATAGGATACACAAAGACTTAAAATATTTTGAATATGAATCAGAATCCGATACAAAGAAGTATACACATATTTCTTTATCAGATTCATTATCAAATTAGTGTCTTGATCAGATATATGATTTGATCACTTCAAAAGTACTCTTAGTCTAAGACCAGATGAACACGGTATATTCTAAACCTTTTGAGATTTTTTCTAAATAAAGCAAAGGTTCGAGTGATATAACATTTAAGCTATATCTGATGAATGTAGCTTATTAGATATACTCTTCTTAAGGCAAGAGGTAAGAAGGAGTTTATAAGTGTTTGGTCGGATTTCTATTTGTATTGCTTACAAATCCGATGGTTGAGACTAACAATCTTTCATAATTGTCAATAATGCAAATATATATAACCTAAGATAAAACACTTAGAAAAATGGTACCAAAACTCAATAAAAGAAAGAATAAAATCCGAGCTCATAAATTCTGTGATCCATTTTTGGATTTTTTTTTTGCCTTTTCTCTGTTTGATCTTTTTCTTCTTCCAAGGTTTTTTGTTTTGTTTTCTTCAATTCTTTTTTTCCTTCGGATTACAATAATGAATACATGGAAAAGTAAATTAAAGTAAAACAAGGTAAACTACTGAGAAATGTAAACTTTCATTTATACTGAACAATTATTGACATTGTTACAGTGAAAACTTACATTCTAACAAGACAATTATTCTTCGAATAAGAGATCTTCAAACTTCACTTCTGTTATTCTGCTATCAGAGACTGCCCAATTCTGCTTTGGAGTAGACTTGACACTTACCTTTTCACGATATTTAGATTTATCCACTACAAAACAAAGGACTATCACTGACGAAAAAATCCGTTGGTGAAAGTCAGATACGTCGGTAATTTGTCGATAACCTCCGTCGGATTAAAATTCGTGAGTGATGGTATCACCGACGGATCCGTCAGTAATCCGTCGGAAATTTCCGACGGATTTCGACCATTCTGTAAAATTTCATGGGTGATAGTAATTTCTTTTAGTGATCATTTAACCTCCCACTATTTAGGGTTATGTTCCAATAGGAGTTAAAGATTTGGTGAAAATCGTAAGAACCACTACGTGACTCGTGATATGCGCACACAGTCATTTCCAAATGAGGGTCCGATCATTCGGCCACCGTATTAACATTGCATGCTAACATATGTTAACATTTTATAAGTAAATATGTATATGTTAAGTTAATGTACGTTATAATTCATTGTTTTTCTTGATAAATTTGTTATTGTATGTTAATCTTCAATGTTTTTCACGTTAAGGTATGTTAATATATGTTAAGGGTGTAAAGTATGTTAACTTATGTTCATGGGTGTTCAGAGTTATTAATAGTTGTTATTGTACATTGATGTTTAATATTTTCATATTAACTTATGTGAATATGGTCAGTTTAAGCTATGTTAAGTTGTATAGTGGAAGTTAAGGTATGTTAACACATGTGTCCGTCTACAACATTGCCATCAAACCGCTTTATTATGAAAATGACATTGCATCCATCTAAGTTGTCAGATCCAACAAGCGATCTCATCCAAGGGCCACCAAGGATTTCCCATGGTTCGATCCAAAAAAACCCCTACACAATCCTAGTTATATTGCACACAAACATACACGCGTGTGCGTGCGTTTGTGTGTGTATGTGCGTGTGTTTATGTGGGGAGGAGGTCACTTCAAATAAGAAGCCTAAGTATTGCGATAAGGTAATAATGGGAAGATTAAAGAAATGTTCATATGTGAGTTATTGAGAAAATCAATTTGATATACACTCATATGAATAACCGGTAATGTCACTTCACATCTATATTAGAATTATATAAAGAGTTTGTGATCAACTATTCAAAAATCAAATCTAGAAGGGTTTTACAAATTCATTTTGATAGTGAGTTCATGACGTGTGTGAATCCATGAAACCGTGAGTGATGTGATTTGGAAAGTTTATAAAAATGTAAAATGTAAAATCTAAAATTAAAAGTATAACAACACAAAAGCTAAAAAAAATTAAAAATATCTTTATTTGAAAAATGTCACGCTTCGTTGAAAAACGCACGCCGCAGCGCGCCATGGCATGCCTTAGAAAAGCGTTATAGACCTCAATGCCACGGCGGAAATGCGTCTTACACCATGGTCCTCCATTATGCGTATTTTAGAACCTCGGGTTCATATATAAATCTTTATTTAACCTTTTTTCTTACATTCTCTCTCTCTCTCTCTCTCACACACACACACACACACACACACATATATATATATAGAGTTGAGTTCCGGTGAGAATGAAAATTATGTGAGAAGGATAAGAAGGGGTTTGCACCCTTAGATCAATCCTAACTGAATGTCAACATTAATGAGATGCATCAGATGAATTCTCTCCTAAAGCGCAATTAATGAGTTGTTTTGAGATTAAAAGTAATCAAAGGTCCGAATCATTTCTTACGCTTTTCATCTTAACTCTTTTTCTCACACGAATTCGCCTATATATAGTCTTCTTATTTGAATCTCCTACTATATACATGTGTATGTATATATATATATATACCAATGTTCTAAATGACGTAAGGTGAGACGTGGTATGGCGGTGAGATAAAGCATTAGCCCTAAAGTCTTATGAGTCACAACGAGGTTATGGCATTTTTCAAGTCGTGCATATCATAGCATCCTATAACAAAAGTCTAAGGTTTAGAGAAAACCCGCATAATTTAATGTGACAGTAAAACCAAACCTCATTGTAATAACGAAATCATAACAAGTAATTTAGAACCATGATATATATATATATATATATATAATTGAATATCGAGGGGACAGGGAGAATCCAGAGACTTGTGTCAAAGAGATAGGCCTTCCGTAGCGGGGCTCGGGATGGGCTCGGGATCGGTGAGGTGGCAGCGGGGAAGGAGCGGGGTTGGGCTACGGCTCGGGATGGCATGCGGGGCAGGGATAAATCCGGGGATGGGATCCCGGATCATCCCGAAGCTTTTTAAAAAAAAATTTAATTAAATTTTTAAAAATATATAACCGTTGAACGACTCTATTATTAAAAAAAAATATTTTTCTTAATTTAATCCCACTATATATTTAACCCTCAACCTCTTATTTCTCACACCTCTCAACCTCTTATTTCTCACACCTCTCAACCTCTTATTTTTCACACTATCAAATTCTCTTATTTCTCACACCTCTCAAACTCTCTCAAATTCTCTCAACCTCTTATTTTTCACACCTCTCTCATCATGAATTCAAACAGAACACCTACATCCCGTCGTAACCGACCGAATACACCACAATCGCAAGAAGATCAAGAGCTTGGTTTCCAAGCGTTTACACAACAAGGTTATCATCCGCAATTCTCGCAACAAATTCCGCCACAATGGTCGCAACAAAATCCGCCACAATATCCGCAACAATTTCCCCAACAATTTCACCAACAATTTTACCAACAAATTCCTTACCAATTTACACGTCCCGGGTTGATTGAACAAGGTTTTACTCCGGCCAACTTCAATCTCGACGACGACATTGTTCCGGAAACCCAACCTTCTACCCCGAACACACCACAATCTATCCCGGCACAACAATCTAACCCGGAACCATCAAATCCGAGACCAACGAAAGCCGCCAAACAAACGTGGAGTAAAGCCGAGGAACTCGCGTTAGTGTCGGCGTGGGTTGACGTTTCGGAAGACCCTGTGGTCGGTAACGCACAAAGCGGTGGTAATTATTTTTATTGATATTATTATTATTATTATTATTATTATTATTATTATTATTATACTTAATTTTACATAAATGTAGGAAGTTTTTGGGGCCGAATCGGGCATGTGTTCTTTACTCGCATGAGTCGTGAACCAGGTTATAGATCAACCCATCAACTCAATAGCAAGTTCAACGACCTCAATAAAAGAGTTAATTCGTTTGGCGGCATCTACAACAACTTGCTCAATAATAGATCAAGCGGGATGAGTGAGACCGATATATCCCGAACGACACACGAACGGTATCTAGCACGCCATAAAGTTGCTTTCACTCACGAACAAGTTTGGGACGTCCTAAAAAAATGTCCAAAATGGGGAGCCGTTCCAACGATGACGACAACTTCATCGCGGGGTTCAAAACGTACCCAACCTTCCGATGATGACGATGACGAGCAAATTCAACGACCCATCGGGAGAAACAAGGCAAAAAAATCATCAACGAGTAATACGTCCGGGGCGAATACAGACGAAAGTGTTACTCAGTTGTTGGCGACGTTCAACGACAAGATTGATGATACAATGAAATACAAAATGAAAAAAATTGATCTCGAACTTCAAAGGTTAGAACACGAACGAGATAAACGATTTGAGAAAGACTTCGAGTATTTCATAACCCCGCATGATCACCTTACGGGAAACGCTTTGAGGGCTACTTTAGCGAGAAAAGAGCAAATCCAAAAATTTCATAATTGATAGTGTTTTGTATTTTGTAATTTTTATTTTTAATGAATGATATGAATTTTAATTTTAATTTTAATTATTTATCTTATTTTTATTTATTAAAAAATATATAAATATTTTTATTTTGTTAAATAATTAAATGTATAAATAAAAGAATTAAAATAAATGAGGTGGTAAAAGGGTTTGAGGGAACGGGATACGGGTGTTTAGGGATCGTGAGGGATCAAGTGAGGGATGAAAGAAAAGCTGATGTGGCGCTGATTTAAAGTGGAATCTTTGAAAGATGCCCTCCATGGGGTACTGATGGCCTAAGGAGGGGAGTAGATAAGTAAAATTGAGGAAACCTACGCCACATGGGCAAGAGAGCTTTGGATCAAAAGGCGATGGCCATGGACCCTACTTTTGTACTAGAAATTGGAAACCATTGGAATTCTTTTACTATTCTTTATTTTTAAAAAGCAATATTTTCAACTTTGATTAACGTTTATTATTATTATACGTAAGTTTTTAAATACATGTTTTTTTATTTATTTTTCGTTTTCTTGTACATTTATTTAAATTTAAATTATGAATCACATTTTGTAAATATTTAATCAAGATTTAATATGTTTTATTGAGTTATTTAATATATCAATGTTTGGTTATAATTTCATAACCCGAAAGTCGAAGATAAAATTCATGACAAATCATAAGTCTGACCAGTCTTGGTCGAACAACCAAACTCCCGCAACAGAGATATTATCGACCAATATTATTTCCACGTCTGTGAGTCTCAGATTGATCAGGTAACAACGAATCAATAAACAATAACACGAACAATTGATGATTTCAACTTGTCATCCCTCTCGTATTCATTCAAAGTATCGTTCCTAGAATATTACAATCAAAGTAAAGGAACAATTCTAAACAATATGCTCTCTAATGAATCTTTAGGAATGTTAATCAATTGCTCATGAATGACTCTATAATTGCTCTAACCTAAAACTAGGTTAACACTAATCCTTATATACTTAGGCCTTAGCAAAACAAGGCCCAAGTCCATTAATCAAAAAAGCCCAAATAACACAATTAAGGCTTTTACAATTAAATAATTAAACTAATTAAGCACTATATAATTTTTTATATATCTTTCTAATATGAAGGACATTTATGGTCCTAACAATCTCCCCCTAAAGATATATAAAGAAAAATCGGTCTTGAAACCTTCAGATCTTGATCTTCTCTTCCTTTAGAATCCTTGAAACACTTCGGTGTTGCTTGTCTTCATGTCTTTCACCGCTCCCCCTTGAATAAAGCTCTTAGTCTTCAAATCTTCAACTTTAAGAACTTGTAGAACCAGTATGCTCGATGGAGGAAATAACTTGAAGCGAACACCACTTGATAAAGGATGAGAAGAATTGATCACTTGTAAGCACTTTCAAATCTTTTCGCTTCTGGTGAAATCTCGGAATTGTAAGCACTTTGATCACTTGTATGCACTTTGAAACTCTTTGGATCTCGGAACAGATCAAATAACAGAACTGTTACTCCCCTTTGGCTTTTGCATGGGGACTTCTTTACTCCCCCTCGGCTTTTGCTAACTCCCCCTCAACTTGATAATCGGTGTCTTTGAATCTGTACCCTTTCTCCCCCTCATAATGAGTAGGAGCATCATGTACGTTCAAAGACAATAGTGACGAATAGCAAAAAATCCAGATCAAAACATTAAGTAACCAGAATGGGGTAATCAACTAACACAGAAACACGTTAGTAACTGTTATCACAACAATTAAAAAATTGTGTGGCCTATGTTCAGAGTTGGCAATGTGGTATCTCTGATAGGACTTCCAGTTATCACTGAAGTAAAATGTTAGAAAATCACTTCTCAAACTGTTCCGGCAATATCACGAAGATATGCGATGAGAATCACAAAGACTCGTGCATGTGTGAAAGAAATAATTTATATCGATTTGGCTCAAAAATTGATTTAACCTGGGACGCAAGTTAAAAATCAATGGACATAGTGAGTAGAATATGAAGTTCGGAGACCGGAGCAGATGTCTTCCTATTTCAATATCTAAGACCTCCGAGTGAGGAATAGATAGATTATGTGTTAATTCTCCGTGAATATATGAAACAAGCATCTGTTGTGAGATGCTTGAGTGGCTAGGTGGGGTGACACAAGTTATCGACACTGGGTCCATGTCTGTTTCAATATTCATCTCCAAAGAACGAGAATGAATAGATTTTGTGGTTACCCGGATAACTGACTCGGTTTGGTAAGGACCAACAATTCTTTTAAGTCCTGTCTCAGCCTCACCATTTATTCTTTTCACTCCGAATTCATCTAACAATCTAGACCCCTCACTGATATCTATAAGGGATGTGTTTCTTGGGTAGGTCATTCCGGTTCTGGATAGACCATAGAAACGATGTAATTTCTAACACTCATTTCATGCATTGAGTAGAACAGTTTAGTAAAACAGCGAGGAACGAGTTCTAAACTGAAATGTTTAGAAGTCATAACATTTAAGAACGAGTCCTGATCTGAGATGATCAGAAGTCATGCTTTTAAGAACGAGTTCTGAACTGAATTGTTCAGAAGTCATAAAAATGAAGTCCGAGTTCTGATCTGAGGTAATCAGAAGTCATTTGTGATAATTTGAAATATGGAATTTCAAGAAACAAGATCAAGCGCAAGACATAATGACTCAGTAAGCACAATATTTTGCAAGAAAGAGACAATGATCAGAAAGTTTAATTGTGAGGAACAAGTCACAATTAATATATCAGATAAGAATTGAATCATTAATATGAAATGATGAACTATGAACACAAAGTGGAATTCAAAACCGAGTGTATTTCCATCTAAAAATCAACAAACATTTGAGACATGGAAATAACTAAATCAAGAGAGTTTTGGGCATGGCAATCATGGAAGTTAAACTTAGATAATAACAAACGCAAGTAAGTTATTCAGAATGAATTGCCAATGTCTTTGAGTTCACTTAGAAGTTCACTTACCTTTCATGAGATAGTACTCCCCCTCAAGATTGGCATAACCTTTGAATGCTCGTCATGTGGTGTGAATAATAGAAATTAAAACTGCACATGACATTCCTGCAAAACAGATTAGACAGATTTTGGTATCCATCTTTTGATGGATCCTTGTTGGTTAGATGCCCTATGAGGACCAGGAATACTATAAGTACCATACCAATACTTAGCATGGTCTTTCTTCACAAAGTGACTTTTTCCACAATAAGAGCAACACAGCTTCTGTGTAGATAAGCTGATCAGTTTATTAACATAGTAAACTCGATCAGTTTTCACAAAAGGTTTAGTATGGAAAGCTGTGTTGTTCTTGTCACTCTTAACAAAGACGAATGACTTTGGAGTAAGAGTAGATCCTTTAACTCTCCAAACCATGTTTACTTTCTTGAAAAATTGATTATCTGATTTGTCAATAATGGGGTGATAAAACAGATTAGAGGGATGGATCCGATCTTTTGAAGAGTTATTTGATCTAATGCCATACTTTGAAGAAACCTTTTTATGGATAGAACTTGAAGCATTCTTAGAGAAGCAAACTGAATTAGCTGAATCACCGTAAAGAGACTGATTAACAGTATCTGGACTAGCAAGATTGGGTGATTCAACATCAGAGTTTTTGGTTTCAAGTTCTTTGTCATTGCTAAACAACACATTTTTCTTTTCATGCAATAGATCCAACTTCTTTTGGAGATCAGATTTTAGCCTCTTTTCTATCATAATGTCAGTTGACAAAGCAGATAAATTCTTTGTGAGCTTAGAAATCTCAGTTTGAAAGATCTTTCTCTCGATTGCAAAATCATCTTTCAAACTTTTTGCCCTAAAACCTTCAACTTTCTTCTTCTCAGACTCTTTGATTAGAACGTCTAATTCTTTCTCCAAAAGTCATTTATTTTCAAAGAAAGTTCTCAATTCCTTTTAGTGAAAGATTTGCGTTCAGTTTCAAGCTTCTCTCTTTCTAAAATCAAAACTTTTTCAAAGTCTGAGATCTGTTTTGAAAGCTTTAAACACATAAGCTCAAGACTCTTCTTCTCTTCAAGAGATTTGGTTGAAAAACCAGATTGCTTTTGTATAAGTGATAACTCTCATTTTTGAGAGTTTATTATTACTCTTTTTTTAGGATTTTATATCGTTTTAAACCCACTTTGCTTCTTTCCCCTTTATTTGGTCTAAAATGTGATAAAAAGATGACGAGGTTTCAAAAGTTTGCAAGATCTGGGTATCTCAGTAATCAAGGAGCATTGGAAGGTGGTATTGGTCCTTACCCTTTGGATAAAAAGAAGTTTTGTCAATTGGATAGTGCACCTTTTGTCCATTGGGTATTACACAATCTTGGGGCTATATAAGAGAGGGCTTGGGTTAGTTCAAATAACGAATTCTCAGTGGTATTTTGCTTACATTTCAGTAGTTTAATTCTTCTTCTTGTTTCTTAAAAACTTGAAGAGTTGTAGCATTTTAATTCCTTGTTTGTAATTTCCATTCTGCCAGCAGTGATCCCACTGTGGGCACGTCTTTAATTTTATGCAAGTAATCTTTATGCATTTCTTCTACATTGTTATGTCTTTTAATTTCATTATGAGCTAAGCACCCCTTGGGTGTGGATGTGAACAAACTTGAGACTAGTAGGCAACACTTGGGTGTGGCCATTTGTTACTAACTCTCGAGATTGGTCACTTGAGTCGAGACTTAAACTCAACGCGGATAAGCCGATCACTTTGATGTGTTAATATTAGATCTTAGACCTCGAGAGGGGCGGATTTGAAATACGGCTTAAGTGATGCACAAAGATTTGAGAGAGTCTTTGATAACCACGTCGAGAGGCGGGTTTTGTATGATTTATTAAGGTTCAAACGCCGGTCGAGATTTATATCACAAAGAGATTTGGTTGTAAATCTCCATATTGGTAGAACTTGACGTTTAGAGTCAAACTTAAATAAATCGGCAAGATCGGGAGTCGGTAACAATGGACACTTTATGGAAACGTTGTAGGACCGGTTTATAAATTGCATCATTTCGAGAGATCGGGCTTTTTATGAACTTTTCATGCTACAAAGCAACTAACCATCTTGTTACTACAAAAATCTCAAGGGAAATCACATCCATGCCCATTTTTAATTATTCAAAAGTTTAATCATTTTCCAAACAAACCAACAATATTTTCAAACCGAGACTTGTGCAAGAAGTTCGTGACATTCTCTGATTCTCAGTAGTTCAGTCCTCGTGGGTACGATACTTGGTAAATACTTTCCATTTTATTACTTATAGCGATCATAGTTGTGGTGTATACTTGCGCCCCCACTGTGGGCACACTGTGGCCACTGATTGGAACTATACGTTTTTTCGCTATCAAGTTTTTGGCACCGCTGCCGGGGACTGACGCGATTTTACATCCTGAGATATTGAATAATCACTTGAGCCTGTGTCACTTGTTTCAAAACAAAATCTTTGCGTTGTATGCCACGGTTGCAACGCGGAGAACTTTTACCTCTTGATAACGAAATCGAAAGAACTATTGCTAGACGAAGAAGAGGTAATCGACAAAACCCACCTTTAAACCGAAACATGGCAGCTCCGCCGCCACCTCCACCGGTTGAAACAACGGTAGGTATTGCCGATAGTAAAGATAGGAAAATAAGGGACTATGCAACACCCGAGTTTGAGCAATTAAAATCGGGAATTATTAGGCCCAACATGAATACGCAAGCTTTTAAACCCGAACCCGTAATGTTCCAAATGATCCAAGCAATGGGTCAATATGGGGGATTACCTTCGAAGGATCCGCATTCACACTTGAAATCATTTATAGAAATGAAGGATCATTTTCGTATTCCCGGAGTAACACCGGAAGCCTTACGTTTGTCACTCTTCACTTACACGTTAAGAGATAGAGCTAAAGCATGGCTAAATTCACAACCACCGGAATCCATCGATACTTGGGCGGGTCTAGCTGAAAAGTTTCTTAAAAAATATTTACCTCCAACAAGAAACGTAAAGCTTAGGCACGATATCATGAACTTTCGGCAAGAGAATGACGAGGCAGTCTCGGATGCATGGGAAAGATTTAAAGATTTAATTCGAAAATGTCCTCATCATGGAATTCCCTATTGCATCCAATTAGAAACATTTTATAATGGTCTTTCTAATGCTGCTAAAATTATTCTCGATGCTACGGCCGGTGGTCCTTTTGTTTCAAAAACTTACAACGAGACATTTGATATTTTGGAAAAAGTTGCCAACAATAACACCGAATGGAAAAATGCTCGTGCCATCACCACACCAAATGCATCGGGAGTTCATGAAATTGATGCCATCACTTCTTTAAATGCACAAATTGTAGCTTTGACTAACTTGGTAAAAAATAACTTAAACATCAATGGAGAGAAAAACCAAGCTCAAGCTATTAATGAGTCGTGTGCATTTTGTGGGGAAAGTCATAACTATGAGAATTGTCCGGGAAATCCCGCTTCGGTAAATTATTTGGGAAATGCTAGAAATAGCCCTTTTTCTCAAACTTATAACCCGAATTGGCGGAATCACCCGGATTTTTCTTGGTCGGGTAATCAAGGACTTCAACCCCCCGGGGCAAGTCAACCACAAAATCGACCACAAAATCCCCCAGGATTTTATCAAAATCAACAACCCACGTACCAACATGGTCAATCTTCACAATCACATGCACCTAGGCAACCAAATGCATCGAAAGGTAACGGTTCACTCGAATCGTTACTTAAAGGTTTTATTAACCAAACCAATGCAACCTTGAGAGGGTTTGAGACCCAACTTGGTTAATTTGCGACCGAGCTCAAAAATAGACCACAAGGGACTTTGCCTAGTGACACCGAGAACCCAAAAGGACCGCACAAGGAACATGTCAAGGCCATAAGCATAATGGAAATAGGTAACGTAGAGGATTTGCGTGAAAACAATAAATCTTCCACCACACCTAACGTGCAAAAAGAATCACATCTCTTCGATAGAGAAAATTTTTCTGGACTGTTCTCTACTGTTGAAAAGACGTAAGACCCTGTTTTTGTGTCTCAAACAGCAGATTCTTCTGGTATTGTCAAAAATGCGGAGCAGCGTGCTCACAGTGGGCAGCCCATGCCCACACCCAGTAAAAAGCAAACAAGCTTGGATCTACGTGAGTTGCCTTTTCCTGACAGATTCAAAGAGAAAAAGATGGATGTTCAGTTTAAGAAATTTTTAGATGTTTTCAAACAACTCCATATTAACATTCCTTTGGTAGAAGCTCTCGAGCAAATGCCGAACTATGTTAAGTTTTTAAAAGACATTCTCAACAAAAAAAGGAGACTAGGAGAATTTGAGACGGTTGCCTTAACCAAGGAATGTAGTGCAATTCTTACTTGTAAAATCCCTCCGAAACTCAAAGACTCGGGAAGTTTTACCATCCCATGTTCCATTGGTGGTCAAGAGGTCGGAAATGCACTATGTGACTTGGGTGCAAGCATAAATCTCATGCCCTTGTCAATTTTTAACAAGTTAGGAATTGGTGAAGTTAGACCCACTACTGTCACTTTGCAACTCGCGGATAGATCTATTGCTTATCCGAAAGGAAAAATTGAAGACATTTTAGTTAAAGTTGATAAATTCATTTTTCCGGGCGATTTTCTAGTTTTGGACTTTGAGGCGGATAAGAATATTCCCATCAATCTAGGAAGACCTTTTCTTGCGACCGGCCGAACCTTAATTGATGTCCAAAAAGGTGAGCTAACTATGCGAGTGAATGACCAACAAATAACCTTCAACGTCTTTAAATCACTAAAATTCACCGATGATTTAGAAGATTGTTCCGCCATTGACACTTTAGGTGATGATTTCGAGCCTAGCCTTTTAGGAGACTTTCATGTAGAACCAATTATAGGCTTTGAAAACGATGTTTCGGAAGAAGATTTGATGGAGGTTATAGATGCCTTTGAACATTTAGATTTTAATGATCGACCTCCACAAATGCCATCAATTCTTAAAGCTCCGGAATTGGACTTGAAACCTCTCCCTAGTCACCTTAAGTATGCTTATCTCATGGAAGAAGAAAATTTACCCGTAATCATTTCTTCCAAGTTAAGTGATGGTCAAGAGGAGAAATTGTTAGAATTGTTGAAAAGTCACAAGAAAGCCATAGGTTGGACCTTAGCGGACATTAAAGGGATTAGTCCATCCATTTGCCAACATAAGATTATTTTGGAAGAAAATAGTATTGGCAAAGTGCAACCACAAAGACGTCTAAATCCCATCATGAAAGAGGTCGTAAAGAAAGAAAATTTAAAATGGCTTGATGCGGGTATTGTTAATGCAAAAAATCGCACCAAAGGGACAACTTAAGGTCGATGTGGACTTAACAACTAAAGAAAGGAACCTCTCGACAAAGCGTGCGACGAAGATAAAAATAAATGAGACAAGGGATTTGATGACGCAGGAAAAACCTCAATCGAGGAAAAAACCTGCGGACAACAGTGGGTGTCGTCGTTGTACTATGATCGCCAATCAGGGGCGACGTCCTTGGTACTGGCGTCGGTCGTACGATGGTTACAATACAAATGAAGGAAATGGTTCGAAATGTAAAGTACAAGTGTTTAAAGTGTAAAACGGGTGTTTGTCGTGTGTGAATACAAAGTGTAAACAACTGTTGGTCGAAGGCTGTTGTCGTGCGTCGAGAGCGATTCTTCAAGAGAAAGTTCTTTGCTTCTGTTGTTCTTGAGCTTGCTGTAGTATTCTGGAATTCGGTGCTAGATGATAGCTTTTTATGTATGTGATTTCCAGAGTTTGAGTGTTTTATTTCACTGTTTTCTGTTCTTCCCCCGAATTGGTTGCAGCATAGGCTTTTTATAGCCTCTGTCGGCTATTAATGATGCCTTTATGGCGCGCTTTATAACCGTTGTCGGGCATTGAATGCTTCTTTGATGATTGGTCTTGTAACGGTCGTTGTCTTCAATGTGGGATTAGATGCTGTTAATGCCTTCGTCGGTTATAGCCGTTGCTCATAAAGAGTGTTGACTCCTGCATTAAATATTTAACAAACGTAACAGTCATAGTGAACGTTAGTTGGTCGAGGTCGCATGGTTCTATGCGACGATCGTACGGAGCGGGCGACGTCGTGGTCGAGTGTCGAGTGTCACGAGGAACTCTCGACTTGCCTTTCAGGAGGGACGACGGAGGTTTTCTGGGTCTTCGTCGGGACCTTATCTTAATACAAGATATGGTTCATAACAAGTGTCTTACCTTTTCTGGTCGTGGTCAAGACCTGCATTGATAAACAGAAGAAATGGATGTTTAACGGATAGTATAATCGTAAGACTAGGTCGTAAGACCACTAGGTCGTAAGACCAGGATGTCAGGATGATGTTGTCGCAGAGCCAGAGCAATATAACACCGATGGAAGAAGACTGTCGACGTAAGATCGACGAGTCATAACTGGCGACACAAGACTAGCGACGTGTGATCGTTAGATGTAAAGACACTGTCTTGAGTAACTATTGACACCATATGTCTTTCAATAAGCAATTATCGTGGTTATTAGCGTATGTCGGGGATATGATAATAACGGGTATTATCCTTGTCGGTCGGGGGTAATCAATGTCCATGGGTTATGTCGAGGGTGTTTCCCAGGTCGGTCGAGGGTGTGATTTTTTACCCAAACAGTTAGCCCCCCGAGATTTGAATTTCAAAGCTATTTGAATTTCAGATATCGTACCAAAACATGTGTCTCTACGGAGACGTGTTACTTTTGCTAAGATCATCAGAGGAAAACTGACTTGGTCAACCAAAGAAGGCGACGCAAGTTGCTCTTGCCCTTCGAGGCCGGGAAAGGAGAAAGAATACCCCGACAGCTGGGTTGGGAATCTTGAAGAAGACAAGGACGGTTGTACTGAAGGAACCGTCTTCGAGGGTTGTCGTTTCATCGAGAGTTGTCACGCCTAAGGAGGCGAGGGCGTCATCCAGCCGTTCTGGCGCGATGGGCGCGATACCAGCAAGTTCGGTGCTTCTGGCGACAGTGACGAAGCTAGTGTCCAAGGTGTTGTCCCCAGCGTCTGCCGACAAGGGGGACAGGTCATCGGCCGACGGTGTCCTAGACGGGACGACGTTGTTGGTGTCCTAGACGGGACGATGTTGTTTCCTCATCTGAAGAAATATTTTCTCCCATCTTCCAGGGAACGTTTTTCCTATCGAGGAGACAGGGGCCCATGTCGCCGGGTTGGCGTTCCCGGTCGACGTGGTCCTGTGATCTGGCGTTCACAGCCGATACGGTCGTTAGAGACATATGTTCTGGCGTTCGGGCCGATGCAGTCGTTAGAGACCTATGTTCTAGCGTTCGAGCCGTCGTGGTCTGGCGTTCACAACCTTCGTGGTCTGGTTGTTGGAGACCTGAGTCACGTTGTGTCTAGCTTTTTTAGCTAATTGTAAGTTTAGCGATAATCGGTAAAAAATTACCTTTCTATTGAACCTGCGTATTACACGTCATGGACAGATGTAATATTAACTGAAAAAATTCATTAAGTACAAAAATGAATATGAAATCGTGCGACTTGGGCATCCATTGTAATACAACGATTAAAACGTAAGTCATAAGACTTTCATATTTTTGAATCGTATAAGCGCGCGTGATCAAAGCATTCATTCAGAACATGAAATTTTTCTAAGTTAAAGAACTTAGATTGTGGGGTCGCTAGACCTTACGATCGTGTGGTTCGATCATACGATGAATCTTGAATCATGTGTTCCTGCGAAAGGATAATCAAGTCATAAACCTGATCGTTTATGTCGTACGATCCTGTGAGAGTGTACTAAAGTCGTACGATAGATTTAGCAATATATATCGTGCGATCCTGCGAGACTAAAGTCGTATGCAACTAATGTTGTGCGATCCTTTTCATATGCGTTGCATTCCAGATGCGTGGAATATCTCGAATGTCGAGGGTTTGTAGCCGATATGCATTTTTACCTACGATTTCTGAGATACGATAAGGACTTTCCTACTTGGTAGAAAGTTTACGTGCGTTTGAGCTTTTGAGTGCTTTGGAATACTTGACAGGGGATGTAGTCACCTTCTTGAAAGACTTTAGCTTCGACGAACCATTGTTGAAATGTAGCTCGACCGCTTGCCCCTGGGTGTCGAGGTCGTCAGCTTGATGTTGCTGTCTTCACAGAATGGTCGGGTCTCATAGCTTATGAACTGGGATCCATTGTCGTAGACGATTTCGGATGTCATTTGACCAATTATCTTCTTGGTCTTCCATCTGGATGTCATCGTCATTTTCGATGGACGACGTCGTCAGATTGGAATGCTGTCGAGTATTGGTTCGACCAAAGCAGACGCAAGATTTGCTAAAGCGTCGATTTGAGTATTCTGGTCCCTTGGAATCATGACTGGTGATTTGCGAGTTTCAATGTACGAGTTGTCTTTATTGACGACATATGAAATGACTAGCGATCACGTGATTTCAACATGTGAGTCGCTTTTATTGGCGACCGAAAGTTTTAACCTGTGTTTGCCATGAGTGGCGATCATAAGATTAAAAACATGGGTCGTCTTTAATTGACGATTATAAGTTGCAAGTCATAGAGACTTCGTTTCTCACGATATAAATCGTAAGACCTGCGTTTTATATGATCTTGCGAGCCTGCAATGTAAAGTCGGGGGTGGTCGTTGGTTTGACCAATGATCCTTTGATGCTTAAATCAACATTCATATGTTAGATCATAATAATTGAACGAGAAGAATATACTTAGAGTATATATATATAGAGTTGTTTATACCATATTTCATCCAAGCGGGATGTCACAGTTACCGTAACTTGGAGTCGATAAGCGCCTTTTTTCGAAGGACTTTTGAAATAGAAATATGGTGTTTTCTATTTTGTGACGGGCGTTCCGAGCCCCCGAGCCCTTCGGACGATGCGATCCATGCGATATTTTGACGGAGCATTTTTTTAAGGTTTGAATCTGGCTTCGAGCCGCATTTGATTCCGATTGAAGTTGAATCACAGGATCTTGAAGATTTGTTCGCTTCTGTTTGACAGGCTTGAACGATGGGTCGACATTGAACTTGTATGAGATGATATCGGGAACAACATATTCCTGCAAAAAAGATATCAGCTTTTCTCGGAGGTTGAGATCAAGGGATGATCCGATGAGGACTTTTTGCTCAAGTTTGCTTTGATCTGGGATGACTTCTTCCATGCGATAATCATTGATTGATTCGAGAGTGCCTTGAGCATTTTTGAATCTTCCAGTCACCGGGATAGCGGTTCGTTCTGGGTTTCCCTTATCCGTCATTTTCCTGCGATGAAAGTAGAGGAAACTCCAAGAAACTGTTAGTAAGGTGCACGTTTCGTCGAGGATTTTCTCTAGATGGGGTCCCACGGATGGCGCCAAACTGTTAATGCCAAAAATTGCACCAAAGGGACAACTTAAGGTCGATGTGGACTTAACAACTAAAGAAAGGAACCTCTCGACAAAGCGTGCGACGAAGATAAAAATAAATGAGACAAGGGATTTGATGACGCAGGAAAAACCTCAATCGAGGAAAAAACCTGCGGACGACAGTGGGTGTCGTCGTTGTACTATGGTCGCCAATCAGGGGCGACGTCCTTGGTACTGACGCCGGTCGTACGATGGTTACAATACAAATGAAGGAAATGCTTCGAAATGTAAAGTACAAGTGTTTAAAGTGTAAAACAGGTGTTTGTCGTGTGTGAATACAAAGTGTAAACAATTGTTGGTCGAAGGCTGTTGTCGTGCGTCGAGAGCGATTCTTCAAGAGAAAGTTCTTTGTTTCTGTTGTTCTTGAGCTTGCTGTAGTATTCTGGAATTCGGTGCTAGATGATAGCTTTCTGTATGTGATTTCCAGAGTTTGAGTGTTTTATTTCACTGTTTTCTGTTCTTCCCCCGAATTGGTTGCAGCATAGGCTTTTTATAGCCTCTGTCGGCTATTAATGATGCCTTTATGGCGCGCTTTATAACCGTTGTCGGGCATTGAATGCTCCTTTGATGATTGGTCTTGTAACGGTCGCTGTCTTCAATGTGGGATTAGATGATGTTAATGCCTTCGTCGGTTATAGCCGTTGCTCATAAAGAGTGTTGACTCCTGCATTAAATATTTAACAAACGTAACAGTCATAGTGAACGTTAGTTGGTCGAGGTCACATGGTTCTATGCGACGATCGTACGGAGCGGGCGACGTCGTGGTCGAGTGTCGAGTGTCACGGGGAACTCTCGACTTGCCTTTCAGGAGGGACGATGAAGGTTTTCTGGGTCTTCGTCGGGACCTTATCTTAATACAAGATATGGTTCATAACAAGTGTCTTACCTTTTCTGGTCGTGGTCAAGACCTGCATTGATAAACAGAAGAAACGGATGTTTAACGGATAGTATAATCGTAAGACTAGGTCGTAAGACCACTAGGTCGTAAGACCAGGATGTCAGGACGATGTTGTCACAGAGCCAGAGCAATATAACACCGATGGCAGAAGACTGTCGATGTAAGATCGACGAGTCATAACTGGCGACACAAGACTAGTGACGTGTGATCGTTAGATGTAAAGACACTGTCTTGAGTAACTATTGACACCAGATGTCTTTCAATAAGCAATTATCGTGGTTATTAGCGTATGTCGGGGATATGATAATAACGGGTATTATCCTTGTCGGTCGGGGGTAATCAATGTCCATGGGTTATGTCGAGGGTGTTTCCCAGGTCGGTCGAGGGTGTGATTTTTTACCCAAACATGTATTATTTACCCCATTTCAAGTAGTGGTTGGGTTAGTCCGGTGCAATGTGTGCCTAAAAGGGGAGGTACCACGGTTATAACAAACGAGAAAAATGAACTCATCCCTACTAGGACCGTCACCGGGTGGAGAATATGCATGGATTATAGACAGTTGAACCTAGCCACGAAAAAAGACCATTTTCCTTTGCCTTTTATAGACCAAATACTAGATCGATTGGCCGGAAAAGAATTTTATTGCTTTTTGGATGGATACTCGGGCTATAATCAAATACACATAGCTCCCGAGGATCAAGAAAAAACAACTTTCACGTGTCCTTTCGGAACTTTTTCTTTTCGGCGAATGCCATTTGGGTTGTGCAATGCTCCCGCGACTTTCCAACGTTGCATGATGTCTATTTTCTCGGACATGATTGAAGATACCATGGAAGTTTTCATGGATGATTTTTCGGTAATTGGGACATCTTTTGATAATTGTCTTGATAATTTGAGGAAAAGTTTAGAAAGATGTGAAACGCACGATTTAATCTTGAATTGGGAAAAATGCCATTTTATGGTTCAAGAGGGAATTGTGTTGGGTCACATGGTTTCTAAAAAGGGTTTGGAAGTTGATAAAGCTAAATTAGAAGTAATAATGCAATTACCCGAACCCACTTCGGTTAAAGGCATTAGAAGTTTTTTGGGACATGCGGGATTTTACCGACGCTTTATAAAAGATTTTTCAAAAATTGCAAAACCATTGTGTAATTTACTGCATGTTGACCAAACTTTTGATTTTACTTCCGAATGCAAAACGACTTTTTCAAAAATCAAAGAAGCTCTTGTCTCTGCACCTATTGTAATAGCACCGGATTGGACAAAACCTTTCGAGGTAATGTGCGATGCTAGTGATTGGGCGGTAGGTGCCGTTTTGGGACAAAGAAAAGAGAAAAAAATTCACCCCATTTACTACGCAAGTAAAACTCTTATCGAAGCTCAAATAAATTATACAACAACTGAAAAAGAGTTACTTTCCGTAGTATTTGCTTTTGACCGTTTTCGTTCTTATTTGATCGGCACAAAAATCGTTGTTCATACGGACCACTCCGCTATCAAATATCTTTTTAACAAAACCGATGCTAAGCCAAGGCTTATTCGGTGGGTTCTTCTTTTACAAGAATTTGACATAGAGATAGTTGATAGAAAATGAGTCAATAATCAAGTTGCCGATCATCTTTCAAGAATTGAAATGAACGTGTCAAGTGGGGGAAATCATGAAATCAAAGAAGTTTTTCCGGACGAGCGTATTTTAGCAATACAGCATGTTGAAAAAAAATTGTCGTGGTATGCCGATATTGCAAATTATCTTGCAAGTGGAATTAGGCCATACCACATGAACGCGCAAAAGTTTAAAAAATTTCTTCATGATTGTAAGCACTATTTTTTGGACGATCCGTTTTTGTATAAATTAGGATCGGACCAAATTTTGAGGAAATGTGTTCCGGATTTTGAAATGAAAAATATTTTGCGGGATTGTCACGCTTCACCTTACGGGGGCCATTTCGGTGGTCAACGTACGACCGTAAAAATTCTTCAATGTGGTTTCTTTTGGCCTACGATTTTTAAAGATTCATTTGAGTTCGTAAAGAGTTGTGACAAATGCCAAAGGACCGGAAACTTGTCCCAACGAAATGAGATGCCCTTAAATAATATTTTGGAAGTCGAACTTTTTGATGTTTGGGGCATCAATTTTATGGGACCATTTCCTATGTCTTTCAATAATCAGTATATTTTGGTGGCCGTAGATTATGTCTCAAAATGGATAGAAGCCATCGCTTGCCCAAGGAATGATGCTAAAACTATGATTAACTTTCTTCACAAAAACATTTTCGTTCGTTTTGGAACACCTCGCGCTTTAATTAGTGACGAGGGAACTCATTTTGTCAACAAAATGTTAAGAACAGTTTTGAGCAAATATAACATCCATCATAAGGTATCAACGGCATACCATCCTCAAACAAACGGGCTTGCCGAACTTTCAAATCGGGAAATAAAGTCGATTTTGGAAAAAGTGGTCAAACCCGATAGAAATGATTGGTCCCTTAAGTTGGATGACGCACTTTGGGCATATCGAACAGCTTTTAAAACACCACTAGGACTGTCGCCATATAAACTGGTTTTTGGGAAAGCATGTCACTTACCCTTGGAACTTGAGTACAACCGTAAAAGAATTAAACCTCAATGAAGAAGTGGCCGGAAAGAAGAGAAAACTTCAACTAAACGAGTTAGAGGAGATACGTCATCATGCCTACGAGAACGCCAAAATTTATAAAGAAAAGACAAAAGTATGGCATGATCGTTGTATTAACCAAATGAATTTTGAAAAAATCAACAAGTGCTCCTTTTTAACTCTCGGTTGAAGTTGTTTCCCGGAAAATTAAAATCACGTTGGTCGGGACCTTTTACCATTGCGGATGTGGGTAAGTTTGGAACAATCGATTTAATTAACCCACAAGGCGGAAGCATCTTCTGGGTTAACGGTCACCGGGTCAAACACTTTATTCCAAATGAAGTGCCCATACCCGCTGGTGGTGACAAGTGATTTTTAATGGAACCATTGTGTATATAGTGTATATATTATTTTGTAACCTTTGTCTTATTTTATTTCTAGAATTAATAGTGCAGGTTGCTCATTGTGGGTACTTCGTGCCCACATGCCTTATATTTCGGACAAGAAAGTCTCGGGGGGAGGAAAGTGTAAATTCTCAGCAACATATGGGGCAAGTTTTTAAGAAAACAATTGGTTGGGGATCATCCTGAAAAAAAAGAAGTTTCTCTAGTACATCAAGTACTCACTTGGTCCTAGAAGAATATTTTTTTAAGATTTAGTGGTACTTGTTTGGGGTCCCAATGCTAAAACCCAGCTGTAAAAAAAAGAAAAAAAAGAGGGAAAACCATTAGGTTGTCTGATTATTTTTTAACCAAGGATCCACACCTTTACCCAATAGGTATTCATTTTTTTTTGCAACAAAAGGCATGCTTTGAATATCTTAGCTTTTTGAAAACAAAAAACCCTTTTTCAAAAAAAGTAAAAACCCCCTTTTGGGTCTTCTTCTCCACAAAACCACCCCTAAGAAACTCAGCACACTCCTTCTCCTCCCATGGCAAGAAAGAAAGCCCTGGTTCACATTCCGGACAGACCCACGCGGCGGTCCACCCGCCACGCCACCGCCATCACCGGCCAACCGTCCGCTCCTACCATCGTAACGACCGCCGCGGAGCTCATCACCACAGCAACCGCCGCCGCATCTGCTGCTTCGACCGACGTCATCTCCGACGCCCCACCTTCATCGGATGCATCTGTGGTGGCCGAGACCCAAGCTCCCAGTTCCGCCTCCTCCACAGTGGCAGTTCAGACCACCGCCGGCGTCTCCTTCGATGCTCCGACCGCCGATGACCCTGCAACTCCATCCTCACCAATGTATGTGCACTCTTACCTAGAAACTCACGAGGTAATCACTCGAATACTCGACCCACCAAACCCAAACCCACCTCCTATCATCCCTAATACCATCCAAATACCCTTTACCCAACCCTTGTATGTGTGTATTTTTCCACCTACAATACCCATCACCATCCCTCCCATTCACCTAAGAACAAACCCTAATAACCCATTTGGAGATTTCCACAATCCCCAATATCTCCAAACCCCAACCACTCCACCACCACAATCTCACCCTCTAAAACCTATTTTCATCACAGCCCCTACCATGACAACCACCATCCCCATTGAACCCCAAAACCAGCCCTCCACCTCTAAATCCAAACCCTTTGACTTAAATGAGAAAGGAGATGTGGGGGAAGAAGACCCTGATGCGGACCTGTGGTTTAATTTTGAGGGAAACTTGCCACCTCAAAATACTCCCCCATACCCATTTGAAAAGCCCCTGGACCCAGAAACCACCCATGGCCAAAACCCAAAAAATGTCGAGTGTGCCCACAGTGAGCAGGTGATACCCACAGCGGGCACGAGCACCACAGCGGAAAATATTGAGAAAATGGACACGGTAGGTCCTTCTGAGCAACAAGCTGCCATGGGGATGCAACCAGCAAATTCCAGTTCCTCCTCTTCGGAATCCGATGAGCCACCGCTGAAAAAAGCCAAGAATGCAGCGGCTTTGGACAGCGATTTCGAAGAGGAGCTCAAAGCCAATGAAAAGGGAAAGAAACCGATCGTAGCACGTCGTACACGCAGCGCCACTCGCACGAAACCGGTCACTCCTGTCCACAACACTGTGGTCAAAGCGAGGTATGAGCTCATTAAAACCAACAAAATATTGCTAGAGCGCGCTTTTGACACTGCGTTGGAAAATTCTGTGGCACACGTAAAGCAGCACCTGTTTGCAATGCATTGGGAGAAACTCATATCGATCCCATGCAAAGCAAATGAAACGTGGGTAGCCGAGTTTTATGCGGCTGCTGCGTTTGCCGAACACATCCCCTTACGGCTTCGTGGCCGGGTTGTTGATTGGTCCGGGCAGGTGATGAGTGCTTTCTTTTGATGTGCTTTGAATACACCCACAGACGTGTTAATAGAACCAATAAGCAAGTATACTTATTTAGAACTATGTCGTCTTATCAAGTAGTAAAGTGGTAAAATACCGATTATCGTTCCCACAGAGATTGGAGTTAAAATTGCTATAAAAGTATGATGAAAGAAATGATTTCGGAAGATGATTTGGAAGAAAATCTTTTGTTTGGTTGGCTGATGATTAACACAGATTATAACAAACAAGAATAAAAGAGGAGCAAGGGTGTAAGACTTGTGATGTTATGATGAACCAAATTCCAGCAGACTTTTCAACAATGCTGCAGCATGACACTGGAGTGATGCTGCAGCATGGCAGTGACGAAAACGAGTTTTATTATCTACTTTGAGACACGTTCCTTTCGGACTCTCACCATTCCATGATTCCAATAGCAGTCAGCAATCTCATCTCTGAGTAGAACCAAAGGTAAAGGAACGATGGAATGATGTTCTCAAAGTATATGGCAAAACAAATTCTCTTTGTTAAAAGTCATTCTCTCGATACAACCCCCACACCTCCCAAGTTGTTTTACTCCTAAATAGCTTATCTCTAAGTCTATTCCATTTTAACCCATTGAGAAAAAGATAGCTTATCAAGAATGAATCATTTTAGAAAACAAAAGTAACAACTCTTATTGCAAGTTACTCTCTCGATATAACCCCTTAAGTCCTCTAAATTGACGTGCTATTCAATGGCCTCTCTCGAGGTCCATGACACTTTAACACTATCAAAGTGATCAATTTATCAAAGGATTGTATTATCTTGAAAGAACTTGGGTTGGAATAATAAAACATCATTTTCTTGCCGTAAAAAGCCTACTTTCTTTTGGTCATCACAACACCCTTTGTCTCACACCCAAGCTTCAAGATTAGCTACACATTACACTAAATGAAACAAAATAAATGCAAAGTACTTGGAATGTAAACATGATGCAAGGAATAATAAATGACTTGAAAGTAGAAATAACTAAACTAAAGTTAATGACTAGAAATGTAAAGACAAAAATGTAAATGATAGGCAATAAATGTCAAGAGCACAAATGGAATGTAAATTTATGTCTAGCAAGAATTAATACCGGAAAGTGAGAACATTAAACATACGGAATAAGATACAAGAACCTTAAGGTAAAGAAAATCGTGCAGTAAGCAACTGCCCAGTGCTGCAGCATTGCCTACGAGTGTGCTGGAACAAAGAAAACATAGATGAAGAACACTTAGGAAGATTTGAAGATGATTAAGAACATGAACACGATTTCTGGAAAGTGAACTACAGAGATTTAAAAATGATTTAAGATCAGCACTAAAAGATGGTTACACGAGAAAGCTAGAGATGCAAGACTAATAAAGAAAGATTAAGATTAAAAATAAATAGCACTTGAAGATTTAAGAACTTGAAGAACACTTGATAAACATGAAGAACAATAGATGAATAAACTACAGCTGGTTGGAACTGATGTGAGATCAGTTCTCAAGGTTGGTAATTGTCTCTCAAATGGGTAACATGCCCCCTCTATTTATAACAAAAGGCTAGGGGCATTTTTGCAATTAAACCCAACTTAAAGCAACTAGAAAGTACACCTAGTTAGCTACCTAACTAAACTATTACAATTAAAATCTAAGGAGTGTTTCAAGGGGTTACAAAAATTCAGATTAATCACAAAAGTCAGCTTCCAACTCATTAAGCCGTTTCCTTCAGCCCCTTGTTCATCAGATCCCTGCTGTTCCAATGCTGCAGCAATACCCTGTTTTGGCTGATTTTCTCAAAAATGCTTATATTAGCCTACCAACAAAGCAAAACAAGCTAACCATGATTCCTAGCTCCAAGAAAGTAAAACAAGATAAAAAAGACTCAAAGTTGGGATTTTATAATGAAAAAGTCCTAACTAAACTAAAGAAATAAGTGCTTAAGTACTCAAAATTGAGCACTTATCACCACCCCAAACTAAGAAATTTGCTTGTCCCCAAGCAAGAAAAAGACTAAAAGAAAATGACTCAACTTTTGAAAGTTTTGCACAAGGATGGCATTAAGTGCACATCATGAGTGTGAGCATGTTAAGGATGAATAGCATAGCCTTTCATAAATCCCAAGTGACCAAAGTCCCATTCTTTTGTGCCCATAAACCATAAGTTAGCCTCACATTCTCTTTGTTCTAGTCAACACATCATAAACGTCACAGATTACTAGGACTTTAAGTGAACTGGATCTCTCTTTTTGGCATATTTTTCTTTCTCACTTTGCCTTTTCTCTCCCATGCATCAAATCTCATTGGATTTTTCAATTTTTTTATGCATTTTCTGTTTGATGACATACACCTACCCCTATGGGGCATTTTTGGTGTTTTTGGTGTTTTAACCACTTTTTTCTTGATGTGCAATAATTGCTAAGGCTTTGCCTTTGATTGTCATTTCTAGACACCCCCACCCCAAACTAAAAGATTTACAATGTCCTCATTGTATGGAGGAAAGGATGTACTTTCAACGGTTTCAAGTGGCTAAAGATGGGGGAAAAGAACGACGGCCTAGATCATTTCTGTGATGAATGTACAATGTGGACCAAATTGTGTCCCAAGCAATTCTGAGGCTAATTCTAGTATGAACAATCTAAAGAAATGGTCTTGGACTTGTGAAATTATTTGGGCTATGCAAACATGCTAACACTACTCATTCATGACCCAAATGCAAGAAAATAAACCTAAAATATGTGAAAACTAATCCCAGACTCAAACAAATAAAAATTAAGACAATAAATGGAGCTAAGAGTGCATGATTAACCTGCCCTACTCATTGGGAGTAGGCTGTTTCTGCCCAAAAATAGTAGTGCCCTGAGGCCCAACAGCCTTGAGTGTTGCAGCACCATTCTTGACAGCAACCACTGCTTTCAGCTTTCGGTTTTCCTGCTGCAGTTTGGCTATCTCCTGATTCTTCTTTCTCAACAACCTTCTCATCTTTGGCAGTCCCAAACTGCCCATCTCTCTTGCTTTCCTCTTTCTTTCAGCAACAACAGTCTTCACCTCGAACCGTAGCTCCTCAACCTTCTCTATGAACTCACTCCTCTGTTTCAATATGGTATCCAAAAGGGTGCTGTTTTGGCTCAGCACGTCCTGCATCATATTGACCATGTCAAGGGTCCCGACACCTTTCTCTCTTCTATCACGCAGCCTTTGCACTGCTCTTAAATCGATCTCAGCCTTCTCCCTTTGTTCTTTTACTATCAAATCGTCCTTGTATTGCGGGACACCTATCTCTACCAGCAGTTTTGTCAGCATCCCTGGAAAATAGAATTTCCCCTTTGCTCTTGTGGCACATTCCCGTATACTTCTCAGCATTTGTTTCCCCAGGTTCACTGTTTTACCTGTCATAACACAAAATAGCAAAAACATTCTCTCCACAGATATCGTGCTGTCATGTGTGGTTGGTGAAATGGAATGTCTCACCAAATTTATCCATACATTGGCATCTGCAGAGAGGTTAGAAGCTTTAAAGGTCCTCAGCATGAGATTGGAGTGGTATTCCCAAGTGGTTCTAGGCTTTCCCACAGCAGCAGCCACTTCATGTAAATCATTTAAAGTTGCGTTGTTTACTAGTTTATAAAATTCAGTCTTGGCTGGTGGAGTAAGTGACAGGAAGGTGTTAATTCTTTTGGCTGTAAGGTGGACTGGAATGCCTCTAATAGTTAGTCTAGAGGATGAGTTGGTTGCCACCTCACAGTAAAACTCTCGGATCAAAGTGAGATTGTAAGAGTGATGGACCTCACAAAGTTTTTCCAGCCCTTGGGTTTCTACCACCTGTTTGATGAAATGAAACTCTCTAATGCTTTGCTCATCGAATCCCTTATCTGGGAGACCTATCCTGTTTTGAAATTTTGGCCACATTTTGGCAGCGGCTGAAGAGCTGAAGCCACGGTTTGGTCTAACAGGTCTCTCTACAAAGTTAGCAGTCACATCATCCCTCTTTTTCTTTCCTACAGATTGTTCATGCTGCACAGTTGCTGCAGCATAACAATTGGTCTCTAAGGGCTCAGTTCTAGATGGCTCACCCCTCTCAAGGAATCGCTTACTCTTTTTGCTTATTGGTTCAGTCCCTGGGGTCTTAGTAGCGTGCCTCTTTCCCAAATACCTTCGTTTCTTAGGCTCTACCCTCTCGATTAACAGTTCATCCTCATCAGTCCAAATAGTTTCGTTTAAGTTAGGAATGTTTTTAAAAGGACTGGGAGATGTTTGAATGGGTTCCATCTCCATGATCATCTCAGCATTTTCCTCCACCACAGGGGTTTTAAAATTTGTTTCTGAAATGTCTGTGGTGGAGTGCAGAGGACCAAATGACCAATCAAATTCATTTCTTTTGAAAAATCGCATGTCCACGAAAGTTGAACTAATGGGATTTTTCGCTGTCTCATCAACTGTTTGGATGTCTTCCCACGTTGTGTCTTCCACCTCAGTGTTTTTAGAAACTGATTTTTTTGCTGCCGAGGTGGATTCAGATGACACAAACGGCCAAACAAATGTGCGAGGATCAAAGAATGCCTCATTCAGTTTAATTGGAATAACAGGTAATCGCGTGATTCTTAGAGTAGATGATACCTTAAACTTACCTTTGCTTGCGTATGTTGATCGAGGGTCATCGTAAGGGATGATAGCAAGAGTGTTTTCCACGGCTTCTTGAACTGCCACCGAAACAGGGGTTTTGATGGTTGCTTCTGGTTGTTTTTCCACACTGGTATCTTCGATCGTAACAGAGGTCTCTATCGTTGTCTCTGGTTCCTTCTCTACACCTGAATCTTCCATGGGTTCCTTCGTGCCAGAGCCTTCGATTGTGATAGGGATTTTAATGGTTGCTTCAGTTCGAACTCCCACACCCGAAGCTTGACCCTTTTCGGCTTTCTTCTTTGGCGAAGGTCTTGCGAAGGGTACACGACGTACTGGAGGGATGGAATCATCCTCCAGATTCACTATTGCAGGGTTTTGATTCGGAACAGGGGTCCGAACTACTGCCCTGTTTCTTCCACTTCGCCGCACGCTTGGTGGTTCCTCGTCGTCGTTAGGGTTTCTCAGCAGGGTGCGTTTCACCCTTGCCATCGATTCGCAGGTTTGGATGGGGGAGGAACAAGAAGATTTTCGAATTTGTGGGTATTTTGGTAGGTTTCGGTGAATAGCAGAGACGAGAGAGAGATAGACGAGAGTGATGAAGAGAAATGGGTTTTTTAGAAATTAGGTGTAGGATGAAGGCTTTTTTAGGTGGAAAGCAGATTTGACTTGTGTCCTTATCTGACTTGGGTAAACGAGATCCAGCTATTATATGGGTATTAACCAAGGGCCAATTTTTAAGGAAGGTACACATAGGGTTTAGGTGTGTACTTGCTTGCAACATTATGCTCCCTCTAGTTTAGAAAGCTAAACTGACTTAGTTAGCTTTTCCAAAGATTTCTTTTCTGTCTTTTTAGTCAGTTTCTTCCTTAAAAATTCCCTGGAATGAATTCTCATTTAATTCTCTTCTGATTTCCAACAGATTTCTCCTGAAAGATCTGAACCCCCCTGATGCTGCAGCATTGACTCAGTCTGCTTTGGTTTCCTGTGTCACTTAAATGGCTGCACATCAGTAGACACCTCATTCTCACTAATACCGAAATATAATAATGCAAGAAAAAGAAAAATAATATTTACAAGGATAGTTGAAACTTTCAAAGATAGTTTCCATCTTTGTTTGAAGCTTTTAGCATAAAGAAATCATCTCCACAGGACAATTTTGTGGAGATGCTGCAGCATCATGGTATAGCTTTACTCTCTGTCCATTGACTTTGAACACGGTATTATCTTCCGGGTTAACTAAATCTACGGCCCCATATGGATAAACCTTGTGTATGACAAATGGGCCTGACCATCTGGACTTTAGTTTACCCGGAAACAACTTCAACCTAGAATTGAACAAAAGACATTTCTGACCAGCTTTCAACTCTCTGTGCCTGATTCTATTGTCATGCCATTGTTTGGTTTTTTCTTTGTAGAGTTTGGCATTTTCATAGGACATGTTCCTATGTTCCTCTAGTTCACAGAGTTGTAACTTTCTCTTGTTACCCGCATCATCTAAGTTCATGTTCAACTCTTTTATAGCCCAATATGCCTTGTGTTCTAACTCTAAAGGGAGATGACAAGCCTTTCCAAAAACTAGCTTATATGGGGACATACCTAAAGGTGTTTTGAAAGCAGTCCTGTATGCCCATAAAGCATCATCTAATTTGATAGCCCAGTCTTTTCTGTTAGGTTTGACAACTTTTTCCAAAATCCCTTTTATTTCTCTGTTTGAGAGTTCAGCTAAACCATTTGTTTGTGGGTGATAGGCAGTGGCAACTCTATGTTTCACATTGTATTTCTCAAGAACTTTACTTAACAAGTTGTTTATAAAATGGGTACCCTCATCACTAATTAGTGCACGAGGGGTACCAAATCTTGTAAAAACCTGTTTTTGTAAAAACTTGACAACAGTTTTTGCATCATTTGAAACACATGCCATTGCTTCCACCCATTTGGACACATAATCAACAGCAACAAGAATGTATTGACAATTGTTTGATGGTGGGAAAGGACCCATAAAATCAATCCCCCAAACATCAAACAACTCAACTTCCAAAATCCCATTCAAAGGCATTTCATTTCTTTGAGAAATGGAACCACTTCTTTGACATTCATTACACCTTTGTGCAAAGTTATGGGCATCTTTGAAGAGAGTAGGCCAATAAAAACCAGATTGAAGAACTTTAGCTGCTGTTCTTTGGCCTCCGAAATGTCCTCCATAAGCTGATTGGTGGCAATGCTGCAAGATTGCTACCACTTCTGATTCTGGAATGCACCTTCTTAGTATTTGATCTGTACCAAGTTTAAACAAAAAAGGGTCATCCCAAATGTAAAATTTGCAATCATGGAGAAATTTCTTCCGCATATGGTGAGTGTAATCAGAAGGTGTGATGCCACAAGCTAAATAATTAGCTATGTCAGCGAACCATGGTAGTTGTGTTTGCACCATAAGAATCTTTTCATCAGGGAAGGTTTCTATTATGTCTCCACCTTCCCTACTTTCAACTAACTTTTCCAACCTAGACAAGTGATCAGCCACTTGGTTTTCCACCCCTTTTCTATCAACAATTTCTAAGTCAAACTCTTGCAATAACAAAACCCATCTTATTAGCCTTGGTTTTGCATCTTTCTTTGAAATGAGATATTTGATGGCAGCATGGTCAGTGTGAACAATGACTTTAGCTCCCATCAAATATGATCTAAATTTTTCGAATGCAAAAACCACTGCTAATAACTCTTTTTCAGTTGTTGTGTAATTGATTTGAGCTCCATTTAGGGTTTTGCTTGCATAGTGAATGGTATGAAAAATCTTTTCTTTTCTTTGACCTAAAACTGCACCAACAGCCCAATCACTTGCATCACACATGATTTCAAAAGGTTTGTCCCATTCAGGAGCAACAACCACTGGAGCAGTCACCAAAGCTTCCTTTAAAGTAAGGAATGCATTTCTGCAATCCTTATCAAAATCAAATTTTTGGTCTTGCTGTAATAATAGACATAAAGGTTTTGATATTTTTGAAAAATCTTTTATGAAACGTCTATAAAAACCAGCATGACCAAGAAAGCTCTTGATTCCTTTAACAGTGGTTGGTTCAGGTAGTTTTTCAATAACTTCAAGTTTAGCTTTATCTACCTCAACTCCTCTTTTTGAAATTAAATGACCAAGGACAATTCCTTCTGTAACCATGAAATGACATTTTTCCCAGTTAAGAACCAAGTCAGTTTCTTCACACCTTTCAAGACTTTGTTTTAGATTTTCCAAACAATGATCAAAAGATGAACCATAAACAGAAAAATCATCCATAAATATTTCAATGGATTTTTCAAGCATGTCAGAGAATATGGACATCATGCATCTTTGGAAAGTAGCAGGTGCGTTGCAAAGTCCAAAAGGCATTCTCCTAAAGGCAAATGTGCCAAAAGGACAAGTGAAAGTAGTCTTCTCTTGGTCTTCCGGTGCTATGGCTATCTGGTTGTAACCTGAGTATCCATCCAAGAAGCAGTAGAACTCTTTTCCAGCTAACCTGTCCAACATTTGATCAACAAAAGGCAAAGGAAAATGGTCTTTTTGAGTAGCATTGTTTAGTCTACGGTAGTCCATGCAAATTCTCCATCCGGAGACTATTCTAGTTGGGATGAGTTCATTCTTGTCATTAGAAATGACAGTGATCCCACCCTTCTTAGGCACACATTGGACTGGACTAACCCAAGAACTACTGACTATTGGGAAAATAATTCCTGCGTCTAACCATTTTAAAATCTCCTTTTTTACTACCTCTTTCATGACAGGGTTCAGCCTTCTTTGAGGTTCGATAGACTTGAAGCTCTTCTCTTCTAGGATGATCTTATGTTGACAAATAGAGGGACTAATCCCCCTAAGGTCAGCAATGGTCCAACCTATGGCTTTGGTATGTAGCCTCAACATATCCACCAACTTCTTTTCCTGATGCAATTCTAGGGTAGCTGATATGATAACAGGTAATTTGTCTTCTTTTCCTAGAAAGGCATATTTCAGGTGAGATGGGAGTTTCTTCAACTCCAGGTCGGGTGGTGAGATTATGGACGGAATGGTCGGTTTTTGCTCACTATTTTCCAGCAGCTCAAATGCTGCAGCAACCAAAGGGACAGTCTCCTTTTCTATTGGACTTACATCATCATCATATTCCTCAATTTCTTCCTCATCCTCCTCTTCTATCCTATAGGTCTGGTTGACTTCTTCCTCATGACACAATGACTCAATGGTACTTAGGCTTGAACAGTCTTCCATATCATTAGGGTACTTTAAGGAATTGAAAACATTGAATGTGACTTTTTGGTCGTGAAGTCTCATGGTCAATTCTCCTTTCTGGACGTCTATCAAAGTTCTACCCGTGGCTAAGAAAGGTCTTCCTAAAAGAATAGGAATATCTTTATCAGCCTCAAAGTCTAAAATGATAAAATCAGCCGGAAAAATGAATTTGTCAACCTGGACTAACACATCTTCAATCTTACCCTTTGGATAGGCGATGGTCTTGTCTGCTAAGATGAGTGTGACAGTGGTAGGTCTTGCCTCTCCTATCCCTAAGCTTTTGAAAATTGATAAGGGCATGAGGTTGACACTGGCACCTAAATCACACAAGGCTTGTCCAACTTCCTTCCCACCTATTGAACAAGGAATGGTAAAATTCCCTGGATCTTTTTGCTTAGGGGGTATTTTGTTGGAAAACAAAGCACTGCAACCTTCAGTGAGGGCAACAGTCTCATACTCAATCAGTTTTTTCTTTTTACTCAAAATATCTTTCAGGAACTTGGCATAATTGGGCATCTGCTCGATTGCTTCAACAAGAGGTATGTTGATGTGCAATTGTTTGAAAACATCCAAAAACTTTTTAAATTGCAATCCCTCCTTCTCATTCTTCATCCTTTGGGGGTAAGGAATGTAAGGGGGAACTGGTTTGATAACAGATTTGTTTGAAAGTTTTGAGCCAGATGGTTCCAATATGCTTGTGGTGTTGGACATGTTGGATGGACTTGAACTAGTGATCTTAGGGTCTTGGTCCTCTTTTTGATTTGGAACAACCTGAATTTCTGGAGTAGAATTGGCTTTGGATAATTTATCAAAATCTGTTTTGGTTAAAGGGCCAAATTCCTTCTCCACAATTTCAGGTAATTCTTTTCCACTCCTAAGAGTCACAGCTTTCACATGTTCCTTTCCTGGGGCCTTTGGGATTTCAGTATTACTCGGCAAAGTTCCTGCGGCCCTAGTGCTTTGATTTAAAGCAAGTTGACTGACTTGAGTTTCAAGATTTCTAATTGAAGCTTGAGTTTGGGTCATAAACCCTTTCATGAGTGCTTCCAAAGAAAGATTTGAATCATCATGTGGAGGTGCATGATTTTGGTTTTGAAAAGGTGGTTGATTATTTTGAAAACCTTGATGACGATTATTCTGATGATGGTTGCTTTGAAAATTTTCCTTGTAATGGTTTTGGGAACTGCTTGCTTGATTTTGAAAATTAGAATTCCCTTGTGGTTTTTGTGCAGGTGGATTTAAACATGGACTATTCCAAGAGAAATTTGGGTGCTGCTTCCAACTGGCATTGTATGTGTTGGAGTGAGGACTAGGTCGGTTTTGAACATAATTTACAGATTCAGAATTATGAGGACAATGTTCATAAGAGTGTTCCTCACCACAACATACACATTGAACAGAAAGAACAGGTGCATGAGTTTTAGTGACCGTCGGCTGTGCTCCTTGACCTGAAGTGATGTTTTTAAGCATATTAGTCATGGAAGCAAGCTGAGCTGTCAATGCAGTGTATGCATCAATTTCATGCATCCCAACAGTCTTCTTTTGATTTGAAATTTGAGCTCTTGGATCAGCCCATTGTCCATTGTTTGCTGAAATCTTTTCAAGAATTTCATACCCGGTATTGTAGGTGTTAAAGGTAAAGGCCCCTCCTGAAGTCGCATCGAGCATTTGTTTTGCATTGGAATCGAGTCCATTGTAAAACGTCTCAAGTTGAATGCAGTAGGGAATGCCATGGTGAGGGCATTTCCTTAATAATTCTTTAAACCTTTCCCAAGCATCGGGAATTGCTTCATCGTCCATTTGTTTAAACATGCAAATTTCGTTTCTGGACTTAGCATTCCGGGTAGGTGGAAAATATTTTCGCAAAAACTTTTCAGCCATATCACCCCAAGATGGTACTGAACCTGGTGTTAATGAATTGAACCATACTCTTGCCTTATCCCTTAGAGAAAATGGAAATAAAGTGAGCCTTAAGGCTTCGGGAGATACTCCAGGGATTAGAAAAACATCGGTGATCTCCATAAAAGATTTTAAATGAGAGTGGGGATCCTCCGATGGTAATCCGGCAAATTGACCATTAGCTTGCAACATATGAAACATGATGGGTTTTGGTTCAAAATGTAAAGTATCTAAATGTGGCCTAACAATCCCAGAATTCAATTGCTCAAAATTTGGGATTGCGTAGTCCATAATTCTTCCATCTTTCGAGTTTGCAAGATCAATGATGTTAAGTGGTTCTTCATTACCAATAGATCCATTATCATCCCCTTCCTCATTGTTGTGTTGTGGATGTTGAAAAGGTGGATTTTGTTGAAATGGATGAAACGGTGGATTACCAAAAAGTGGTGGGTTTTGACGATTATTTCCAAAAATTGGTGGAGGCCGAATTGGATTTTCTAAGGGTGGTCTCATTTGATTTTCCAAAGGTGGCCGAACGGGATTTTCTAAAGGTGGTGGATTTGGTGGTCTATTTTCAAAACCGGGTGGGGGTCCGTCCATATTGAGAGAGTTTGATATTCTTTGAATTCTTCTTCTTTGACGAAAAGTTCTCTCAATATCCGGATCTAACTCGAGAAGTTCCCCACGTGATATTCTTGGCATACACCACTTTCAGAAAATCTTTAAAATTCCCAACGGTGCTAGAAAAATCAAATCTTTAAAAATACTTATATAGACTTTTAGCTTACCAATCCCCGGCAACGGCGCCAAAAACTTGATGAGTGCTTTCTTTTGATGTGCTTTGAATACACCCACAGACGTGTTAATAGAACCAATAAGCAAGTATACTTATTTAGAACTATGTCGTCTTATCAAGTAGTAAAGTGGTAAAATACCGATTATCGTTCCCACAGAGATTGGAGTTAAAATTGCTATAAAAGTATGATGAAAGAAATGATTTCGGAAGATGATTTGGAAGAAAATCTTTTGTTTGGTTGGCTGATGATTAACACAGATTATAACAAACAAGAATAAAAGAGGAGCAAGGGTGTAAGACTTGTGATGTTATGATGAACCAAATTCCAGCAGACTTTTCAACAATGCTGCAGCATGACACTGGAGTGATGCTGCAGCATGGCAGTGACGAAAACGAGTTTTATTATCTACTTTGAGACACGTTCCTTTCGGACTCTCACCATTCCATGATTCCAATAGCAGTCAGCAATCTCATCTCTGAGTAGAACCAAAGGTAAAGGAACGATGGAATGATGTTCTCAAAGTATATGGCAAAACAAATTCTCTTTGTTAAAAGTCATTCTCTCGATACAACCCCCACACCTCCCAAGTTGTTTTACTCCTAAATAGCTTATCTCTAAGTCTATTCCATTTTAACCCATTGAGAAAAAGATAGCTTATCAAGAATGAATCATTTTAGAAAACAAAAGTAACAACTCTTATTGCAAGTTACTCTCTCGATATAACCCCTTAAGTCCTCTAAATTGACGTGCTATTCAATGGCCTCTCTCGAGGTCCATGACACTTTAACACTATCAAAGTGATCAATTTATCAAAGGATTGTATTATCTTGAAAGAACTTGGGTTGGAATAATAAAACATCATTTTCTTGCCGTAAAAAGCCTACTTTCTTTTGGTCATCACAACACCCTTTGTCTCACACCCAAGCTTCAAGATTAGCTACACATTACACTAAATGAAACAAAATAAATGCAAAGTACTTGGAATGTAAACATGATGCAAGGAATAATAAATGACTTGAAAGTAGAAATAACTAAACTAAAGTTAATGACTAGAAATGTAAAGACAAAAATGTAAATGATAGGCAATAAATGTCAAGAGCACAAATGGAATGTAAATTTATGTCTAGCAAGAATTAATACCGGAAAGTGAGAACATTAAACATACGGAATAAGATACAAGAACCTTAAGGTAAAGAAAATCGTGCAGTAAGCAACTGCCCAGTGCTGCAGCATTGCCTACGAGTGTGCTGGAACAAAGAAAACATAGATGAAGAACACTTAGGAAGATTTGAAGATGATTAAGAACATGAACACGATTTCTGGAAAGTGAACTACAGAGATTTAAAAATGATTTAAGATCAGCACTAAAAGATGGTTACACGAGAAAGCTAGAGATGCAAGACTAATAAAGAAAGATTAAGATTAAAAATAAATAGCACTTGAAGATTTAAGAACTTGAAGAACACTTGATAAACATGAAGAACAATAGATGAATAAACTACAGCTGGTTGGAACTGATGTGAGATCAGTTCTCAAGGTTGGTAATTGTCTCTCAAATGGGTAACATGCCCCCTCTATTTATAACAAAAGGCTAGGGGCATTTTTGCAATTAAACCCAACTTAAAGCAACTAGAAAGTACACCTAGTTAGCTACCTAACTAAACTATTACAATTAAAATCTAAGGAGTGTTTCAAGGGGTTACAAAAATTCAGATTAATCACAAAAGTCAGCTTCCAACTCATTAAGCCGTTTCCTTCAGCCCCTTGTTCATCAGATCCCTGCTGTTCCAATGCTGCAGCAATACCCTGTTTTGGCTGATTTTCTCAAAAATGCTTATATTAGCCTACCAACAAAGCAAAACAAGCTAACCATGATTCCTAGCTCCAAGAAAGTAAAACAAGATAAAAAAGACTCAAAGTTGGGATTTTATAATGAAAAAGTCCTAACTAAACTAAAGAAATAAGTGCTTAAGTACTCAAAATTGAGCACTTATCACCACCCCAAACTAAGAAATTTGCTTGTCCCCAAGCAAGAAAAAGACTAAAAGAAAATGACTCAACTTTTGAAAGTTTTGCACAAGGATGGCATTAAGTGCACATCATGAGTGTGAGCATGTTAAGGATGAATAGCATAGCCTTTCATAAATCCCAAGTGACCAAAGTCCCATTCTTTTGTGCCCATAAACCATAAGTTAGCCTCACATTCTCTTTGTTCTAGTCAACACATCATAAACGTCACAGATTACTAGGACTTTAAGTGAACTGGATCTCTCTTTTTGGCATATTTTTCTTTCTCACTTTGCCTTTTCTCTCCCATGCATCAAATCTCATTGGATTTTTCAATTTTTTTATGCATTTTCTGTTTGATGACATACACCTACCCCTATGGGGCATTTTTGGTGTTTTTGGTGTTTTAACCACTTTTTTCTTGATGTGCAATAATTGCTAAGGCTTTGCCTTTGATTGTCATTTCTAGACACCCCCACCCCAAACTAAAAGATTTACAATGTCCTCATTGTATGGAGGAAAGGATGTACTTTCAACGGTTTCAAGTGGCTAAAGATGGGGGAAAAGAACGACGGCCTAGATCATTTCTGTGATGAATGTACAATGTGGACCAAATTGTGTCCCAAGCAATTCTGAGGCTAATTCTAGTATGAACAATCTAAAGAAATGGTCTTGGACTTGTGAAATTATTTGGGCTATGCAAACATGCTAACACTACTCATTCATGACCCAAATGCAAGAAAATAAACCTAAAATATGTGAAAACTAATCCCAGACTCAAACAAATAAAAATTAAGACAATAAATGGAGCTAAGAGTGCATGATTAACCTGCCCTACTCATTGGGAGTAGGCTGTTTCTGCCCAAAAATAGTAGTGCCCTGAGGCCCAACAGCCTTGAGTGTTGCAGCACCATTCTTGACAGCAACCACTGCTTTCAGCTTTCGGTTTTCCTGCTGCAGTTTGGCTATCTCCTGATTCTTCTTTCTCAACAACCTTCTCATCTTTGGCAGTCCCAAACTGCCCATCTCTCTTGCTTTCCTCTTTCTTTCAGCAACAACAGTCTTCACCTCGAACCGTAGCTCCTCAACCTTCTCTATGAACTCACTCCTCTGTTTCAATATGGTATCCAAAAGGGTGCTGTTTTGGCTCAGCACGTCCTGCATCATATTGACCATGTCAAGGGTCCCGACACCTTTCTCTCTTCTATCACGCAGCCTTTGCACTGCTCTTAAATCGATCTCAGCCTTCTCCCTTTGTTCTTTTACTATCAAATCGTCCTTGTATTGCGGGACACCTATCTCTACCAGCAGTTTTGTCAGCATCCCTGGAAAATAGAATTTCCCCTTTGCTCTTGTGGCACATTCCCGTATACTTCTCAGCATTTGTTTCCCCAGGTTCACTGTTTTACCTGTCATAACACAAAATAGCAAAAACATTCTCTCCACAGATATCGTGCTGTCATGTGTGGTTGGTGAAATGGAATGTCTCACCAAATTTATCCATACATTGGCATCTGCAGAGAGGTTAGAAGCTTTAAAGGTCCTCAGCATGAGATTGGAGTGGTATTCCCAAGTGGTTCTAGGCTTTCCCACAGCAGCAGCCACTTCATGTAAATCATTTAAAGTTGCGTTGTTTACTAGTTTATAAAATTCAGTCTTGGCTGGTGGAGTAAGTGACAGGAAGGTGTTAATTCTTTTGGCTGTAAGGTGGACTGGAATGCCTCTAATAGTTAGTCTAGAGGATGAGTTGGTTGCCACCTCACAGTAAAACTCTCGGATCAAAGTGAGATTGTAAGAGTGATGGACCTCACAAAGTTTTTCCAGCCCTTGGGTTTCTACCACCTGTTTGATGAAATGAAACTCTCTAATGCTTTGCTCATCGAATCCCTTATCTGGGAGACCTATCCTGTTTTGAAATTTTGGCCACATTTTGGCAGCGGCTGAAGAGCTGAAGCCACGGTTTGGTCTAACAGGTCTCTCTACAAAGTTAGCAGTCACATCATCCCTCTTTTTCTTTCCTACAGATTGTTCATGCTGCACAGTTGCTGCAGCATAACAATTGGTCTCTAAGGGCTCAGTTCTAGATGGCTCACCCCTCTCAAGGAATCGCTTACTCTTTTTGCTTATTGGTTCAGTCCCTGGGGTCTTAGTAGCGTGCCTCTTTCCCAAATACCTTCGTTTCTTAGGCTCTACCCTCTCGATTAACAGTTCATCCTCATCAGTCCAAATAGTTTCGTTTAAGTTAGGAATGTTTTTAAAAGGACTGGGAGATGTTTGAATGGGTTCCATCTCCATGATCATCTCAGCATTTTCCTCCACCACAGGGGTTTTAAAATTTGTTTCTGAAATGTCTGTGGTGGAGTGCAGAGGACCAAATGACCAATCAAATTCATTTCTTTTGAAAAATCGCATGTCCACGAAAGTTGAACTAATGGGATTTTTCGCTGTCTCATCAACTGTTTGGATGTCTTCCCACGTTGTGTCTTCCACCTCAGTGTTTTTAGAAACTGATTTTTTTGCTGCCGAGGTGGATTCAGATGACACAAACGGCCAAACAAATGTGCGAGGATCAAAGAATGCCTCATTCAGTTTAATTGGAATAACAGGTAATCGCGTGATTCTTAGAGTAGATGATACCTTAAACTTACCTTTGCTTGCGTATGTTGATCGAGGGTCATCGTAAGGGATGATAGCAAGAGTGTTTTCCACGGCTTCTTGAACTGCCACCGAAACAGGGGTTTTGATGGTTGCTTCTGGTTGTTTTTCCACACTGGTATCTTCGATCGTAACAGAGGTCTCTATCGTTGTCTCTGGTTCCTTCTCTACACCTGAATCTTCCATGGGTTCCTTCGTGCCAGAGCCTTCGATTGTGATAGGGATTTTAATGGTTGCTTCAGTTCGAACTCCCACACCCGAAGCTTGACCCTTTTCGGCTTTCTTCTTTGGCGAAGGTCTTGCGAAGGGTACACGACGTACTGGAGGGATGGAATCATCCTCCAGATTCACTATTGCAGGGTTTTGATTCGGAACAGGGGTCCGAACTACTGCCCTGTTTCTTCCACTTCGCCGCACGCTTGGTGGTTCCTCGTCGTCGTTAGGGTTTCTCAGCAGGGTGCGTTTCACCCTTGCCATCGATTCGCAGGTTTGGATGGGGGAGGAACAAGAAGATTTTCGAATTTGTGGGTATTTTGGTAGGTTTCGGTGAATAGCAGAGACGAGAGAGAGATAGACGAGAGTGATGAAGAGAAATGGGTTTTTTAGAAATTAGGTGTAGGATGAAGGCTTTTTTAGGTGGAAAGCAGATTTGACTTGTGTCCTTATCTGACTTGGGTAAACGAGATCCAGCTATTATATGGGTATTAACCAAGGGCCAATTTTTAAGGAAGGTACACATAGGGTTTAGGTGTGTACTTGCTTGCAACATTATGCTCCCTCTAGTTTAGAAAGCTAAACTGACTTAGTTAGCTTTTCCAAAGATTTCTTTTCTGTCTTTTTAGTCAGTTTCTTCCTTAAAAATTCCCTGGAATGAATTCTCATTTAATTCTCTTCTGATTTCCAACAGATTTCTCCTGAAAGATCTGAACCCCCCTGATGCTGCAGCATTGACTCAGTCTGCTTTGGTTTCCTGTGTCACTTAAATGGCTGCACATCAGTAGACACCTCATTCTCACTAATACCGAAATATAATAATGCAAGAAAAAGAAAAATAATATTTACAAGGATAGTTGAAACTTTCAAAGATAGTTTCCATCTTTGTTTGAAGCTTTTAGCATAAAGAAATCATCTCCACAGGACAATTTTGTGGAGATGCTGCAGCATCATGGTATAGCTTTACTCTCTGTCCATTGACTTTGAACACGGTATTATCTTCCGGGTTAACTAAATCTACGGCCCCATATGGATAAACCTTGTGTATGACAAATGGGCCTGACCATCTGGACTTTAGTTTACCCGGAAACAACTTCAACCTAGAATTGAACAAAAGACATTTCTGACCAGCTTTCAACTCTCTGTGCCTGATTCTATTGTCATGCCATTGTTTGGTTTTTTCTTTGTAGAGTTTGGCATTTTCATAGGACATGTTCCTATGTTCCTCTAGTTCACAGAGTTGTAACTTTCTCTTGTTACCCGCATCATCTAAGTTCATGTTCAACTCTTTTATAGCCCAATATGCCTTGTGTTCTAACTCTAAAGGGAGATGACAAGCCTTTCCAAAAACTAGCTTATATGGGGACATACCTAAAGGTGTTTTGAAAGCAGTCCTGTATGCCCATAAAGCATCATCTAATTTGATAGCCCAGTCTTTTCTGTTAGGTTTGACAACTTTTTCCAAAATCCCTTTTATTTCTCTGTTTGAGAGTTCAGCTAAACCATTTGTTTGTGGGTGATAGGCAGTGGCAACTCTATGTTTCACATTGTATTTCTCAAGAACTTTACTTAACAAGTTGTTTATAAAATGGGTACCCTCATCACTAATTAGTGCACGAGGGGTACCAAATCTTGTAAAAACCTGTTTTTGTAAAAACTTGACAACAGTTTTTGCATCATTTGAAACACATGCCATTGCTTCCACCCATTTGGACACATAATCAACAGCAACAAGAATGTATTGACAATTGTTTGATGGTGGGAAAGGACCCATAAAATCAATCCCCCAAACATCAAACAACTCAACTTCCAAAATCCCATTCAAAGGCATTTCATTTCTTTGAGAAATGGAACCACTTCTTTGACATTCATTACACCTTTGTGCAAAGTTATGGGCATCTTTGAAGAGAGTAGGCCAATAAAAACCAGATTGAAGAACTTTAGCTGCTGTTCTTTGGCCTCCGAAATGTCCTCCATAAGCTGATTGGTGGCAATGCTGCAAGATTGCTACCACTTCTGATTCTGGAATGCACCTTCTTAGTATTTGATCTGTACCAAGTTTAAACAAAAAAGGGTCATCCCAAATGTAAAATTTGCAATCATGGAGAAATTTCTTCCGCATATGGTGAGTGTAATCAGAAGGTGTGATGCCACAAGCTAAATAATTAGCTATGTCAGCGAACCATGGTAGTTGTGTTTGCACCATAAGAATCTTTTCATCAGGGAAGGTTTCTATTATGTCTCCACCTTCCCTACTTTCAACTAACTTTTCCAACCTAGACAAGTGATCAGCCACTTGGTTTTCCACCCCTTTTCTATCAACAATTTCTAAGTCAAACTCTTGCAATAACAAAACCCATCTTATTAGCCTTGGTTTTGCATCTTTCTTTGAAATGAGATATTTGATGGCAGCATGGTCAGTGTGAACAATGACTTTAGCTCCCATCAAATATGATCTAAATTTTTCGAATGCAAAAACCACTGCTAATAACTCTTTTTCAGTTGTTGTGTAATTGATTTGAGCTCCATTTAGGGTTTTGCTTGCATAGTGAATGGTATGAAAAATCTTTTCTTTTCTTTGACCTAAAACTGCACCAACAGCCCAATCACTTGCATCACACATGATTTCAAAAGGTTTGTCCCATTCAGGAGCAACAACCACTGGAGCAGTCACCAAAGCTTCCTTTAAAGTAAGGAATGCATTTCTGCAATCCTTATCAAAATCAAATTTTTGGTCTTGCTGTAATAATAGACATAAAGGTTTTGATATTTTTGAAAAATCTTTTATGAAACGTCTATAAAAACCAGCATGACCAAGAAAGCTCTTGATTCCTTTAACAGTGGTTGGTTCAGGTAGTTTTTCAATAACTTCAAGTTTAGCTTTATCTACCTCAACTCCTCTTTTTGAAATTAAATGACCAAGGACAATTCCTTCTGTAACCATGAAATGACATTTTTCCCAGTTAAGAACCAAGTCAGTTTCTTCACACCTTTCAAGACTTTGTTTTAGATTTTCCAAACAATGATCAAAAGATGAACCATAAACAGAAAAATCATCCATAAATATTTCAATGGATTTTTCAAGCATGTCAGAGAATATGGACATCATGCATCTTTGGAAAGTAGCAGGTGCGTTGCAAAGTCCAAAAGGCATTCTCCTAAAGGCAAATGTGCCAAAAGGACAAGTGAAAGTAGTCTTCTCTTGGTCTTCCGGTGCTATGGCTATCTGGTTGTAACCTGAGTATCCATCCAAGAAGCAGTAGAACTCTTTTCCAGCTAACCTGTCCAACATTTGATCAACAAAAGGCAAAGGAAAATGGTCTTTTTGAGTAGCATTGTTTAGTCTACGGTAGTCCATGCAAATTCTCCATCCGGAGACTATTCTAGTTGGGATGAGTTCATTCTTGTCATTAGAAATGACAGTGATCCCACCCTTCTTAGGCACACATTGGACTGGACTAACCCAAGAACTACTGACTATTGGGAAAATAATTCCTGCGTCTAACCATTTTAAAATCTCCTTTTTTACTACCTCTTTCATGACAGGGTTCAGCCTTCTTTGAGGTTCGATAGACTTGAAGCTCTTCTCTTCTAGGATGATCTTATGTTGACAAATAGAGGGACTAATCCCCCTAAGGTCAGCAATGGTCCAACCTATGGCTTTGGTATGTAGCCTCAACATATCCACCAACTTCTTTTCCTGATGCAATTCTAGGGTAGCTGATATGATAACAGGTAATTTGTCTTCTTTTCCTAGAAAGGCATATTTCAGGTGAGATGGGAGTTTCTTCAACTCCAGGTCGGGTGGTGAGATTATGGACGGAATGGTCGGTTTTTGCTCACTATTTTCCAGCAGCTCAAATGCTGCAGCAACCAAAGGGACAGTCTCCTTTTCTATTGGACTTACATCATCATCATATTCCTCAATTTCTTCCTCATCCTCCTCTTCTATCCTATAGGTCTGGTTGACTTCTTCCTCATGACACAATGACTCAATGGTACTTAGGCTTGAACAGTCTTCCATATCATTAGGGTACTTTAAGGAATTGAAAACATTGAATGTGACTTTTTGGTCGTGAAGTCTCATGGTCAATTCTCCTTTCTGGACGTCTATCAAAGTTCTACCCGTGGCTAAGAAAGGTCTTCCTAAAAGAATAGGAATATCTTTATCAGCCTCAAAGTCTAAAATGATAAAATCAGCCGGAAAAATGAATTTGTCAACCTGGACTAACACATCTTCAATCTTACCCTTTGGATAGGCGATGGTCTTGTCTGCTAAGATGAGTGTGACAGTGGTAGGTCTTGCCTCTCCTATCCCTAAGCTTTTGAAAATTGATAAGGGCATGAGGTTGACACTGGCACCTAAATCACACAAGGCTTGTCCAACTTCCTTCCCACCTATTGAACAAGGAATGGTAAAATTCCCTGGATCTTTTTGCTTAGGGGGTATTTTGTTGGAAAACAAAGCACTGCAACCTTCAGTGAGGGCAACAGTCTCATACTCAATCAGTTTTTTCTTTTTACTCAAAATATCTTTCAGGAACTTGGCATAATTGGGCATCTGCTCGATTGCTTCAACAAGAGGTATGTTGATGTGCAATTGTTTGAAAACATCCAAAAACTTTTTAAATTGCAATCCCTCCTTCTCATTCTTCATCCTTTGGGGGTAAGGAATGTAAGGGGGAACTGGTTTGATAACAGATTTGTTTGAAAGTTTTGAGCCAGATGGTTCCAATATGCTTGTGGTGTTGGACATGTTGGATGGACTTGAACTAGTGATCTTAGGGTCTTGGTCCTCTTTTTGATTTGGAACAACCTGAATTTCTGGAGTAGAATTGGCTTTGGATAATTTATCAAAATCTGTTTTGGTTAAAGGGCCAAATTCCTTCTCCACAATTTCAGGTAATTCTTTTCCACTCCTAAGAGTCACAGCTTTCACATGTTCCTTTCCTGGGGCCTTTGGGATTTCAGTATTACTCGGCAAAGTTCCTGCGGCCCTAGTGCTTTGATTTAAAGCAAGTTGACTGACTTGAGTTTCAAGATTTCTAATTGAAGCTTGAGTTTGGGTCATAAACCCTTTCATGAGTGCTTCCAAAGAAAGATTTGAATCATCATGTGGAGGTGCATGATTTTGGTTTTGAAAAGGTGGTTGATTATTTTGAAAACCTTGATGACGATTATTCTGATGATGGTTGCTTTGAAAATTTTCCTTGTAATGGTTTTGGGAACTGCTTGCTTGATTTTGAAAATTAGAATTCCCTTGTGGTTTTTGTGCAGGTGGATTTAAACATGGACTATTCCAAGAGAAATTTGGGTGCTGCTTCCAACTGGCATTGTATGTGTTGGAGTGAGGACTAGGTCGGTTTTGAACATAATTTACAGATTCAGAATTATGAGGACAATGTTCATAAGAGTGTTCCTCACCACAACATACACATTGAACAGAAAGAACAGGTGCATGAGTTTTAGTGACCGTCGGCTGTGCTCCTTGACCTGAAGTGATGTTTTTAAGCATATTAGTCATGGAAGCAAGCTGAGCTGTCAATGCAGTGTATGCATCAATTTCATGCATCCCAACAGTCTTCTTTTGATTTGAAATTTGAGCTCTTGGATCAGCCCATTGTCCATTGTTTGCTGAAATCTTTTCAAGAATTTCATACCCGGTATTGTAGGTGTTAAAGGTAAAGGCCCCTCCTGAAGTCGCATCGAGCATTTGTTTTGCATTGGAATCGAGTCCATTGTAAAACGTCTCAAGTTGAATGCAGTAGGGAATGCCATGGTGAGGGCATTTCCTTAATAATTCTTTAAACCTTTCCCAAGCATCGGGAATTGCTTCATCGTCCATTTGTTTAAACATGCAAATTTCGTTTCTGGACTTAGCATTCCGGGTAGGTGGAAAATATTTTCGCAAAAACTTTTCAGCCATATCACCCCAAGATGGTACTGAACCTGGTGTTAATGAATTGAACCATACTCTTGCCTTATCCCTTAGAGAAAATGGAAATAAAGTGAGCCTTAAGGCTTCGGGAGATACTCCAGGGATTAGAAAAACATCGGTGATCTCCATAAAAGATTTTAAATGAGAGTGGGGATCCTCCGATGGTAATCCGGCAAATTGACCATTAGCTTGCAACATATGAAACATGATGGGTTTTGGTTCAAAATGTAAAGTATCTAAATGTGGCCTAACAATCCCAGAATTCAATTGCTCAAAATTTGGGATTGCGTAGTCCATAATTCTTCCATCTTTCGAGTTTGCAAGATCAATGATGTTAAGTGGTTCTTCATTACCAATAGATCCATTATCATCCCCTTCCTCATTGTTGTGTTGTGGATGTTGAAAAGGTGGATTTTGTTGAAATGGATGAAACGGTGGATTACCAAAAAGTGGTGGGTTTTGACGATTATTTCCAAAAATTGGTGGAGGCCGAATTGGATTTTCTAAGGGTGGTCTCATTTGATTTTCCAAAGGTGGCCGAACGGGATTTTCTAAAGGTGGTGGATTTGGTGGTCTATTTTCAAAACCGGGTGGGGGTCCGTCCATATTGAGAGAGTTTGATATTCTTTGAATTCTTCTTCTTTGACGAAAAGTTCTCTCAATATCCGGATCTAACTCGAGAAGTTCCCCACGTGATATTCTTGGCATACACCACTTTCAGAAAATCTTTAAAATTCCCAACGGTGCTAGAAAAATCAAATCTTTAAAAATACTTATATAGACTTTTAGCTTACCAATCCCCGGCAACGGCGCCAAAAACTTGATGAGTGCTTTCTTTTGATGTGCTTTGAATACACCCACAGACGTGTTAATAGAACCAATAAGCAAGTATACTTATTTAGAACTATGTCGTCTTATCAAGTAGTAAAGTGGTAAAATACCGATTATCGTTCCCACAGAGATTGGAGTTAAAATTGCTATAAAAGTATGATGAAAGAAATGATTTCGGAAGATGATTTGGAAGAAAATCTTTTGTTTGGTTGGCTGATGATTAACACAGATTATAACAAACAAGAATAAAAGAGGAGCAAGGGTGTAAGACTTGTGATGTTATGATGAACCAAATTCCAGCAGACTTTTCAACAATGCTGCAGCATGACACTGGAGTGATGCTGCAGCATGGCAGTGACGAAAACGAGTTTTATTATCTACTTTGAGACACGTTCCTTTCGGACTCTCACCATTCCATGATTCCAATAGCAGTCAGCAATCTCATCTCTGAGTAGAACCAAAGGTAAAGGAACGATGGAATGATGTTCTCAAAGTATATGGCAAAACAAATTCTCTTTGTTAAAAGTCATTCTCTCGATACAACCCCCACACCTCCCAAGTTGTTTTACTCCTAAATAGCTTATCTCTAAGTCTATTCCATTTTAACCCATTGAGAAAAAGATAGCTTATCAAGAATGAATCATTTTAGAAAACAAAAGTAACAACTCTTATTGCAAGTTACTCTCTCGATATAACCCCTTAAGTCCTCTAAATTGACGTGCTATTCAATGGCCTCTCTCGAGGTCCATGACACTTTAACACTATCAAAGTGATCAATTTATCAAAGGATTGTATTATCTTGAAAGAACTTGGGTTGGAATAATAAAACATCATTTTCTTGCCGTAAAAAGCCTACTTTCTTTTGGTCATCACAACACCCTTTGTCTCACACCCAAGCTTCAAGATTAGCTACACATTACACTAAATGAAACAAAATAAATGCAAAGTACTTGGAATGTAAACATGATGCAAGGAATAATAAATGACTTGAAAGTAGAAATAACTAAACTAAAGTTAATGACTAGAAATGTAAAGACAAAAATGTAAATGATAGGCAATAAATGTCAAGAGCACAAATGGAATGTAAATTTATGTCTAGCAAGAATTAATACCGGAAAGTGAGAACATTAAACATACGGAATAAGATACAAGAACCTTAAGGTAAAGAAAATCGTGCAGTAAGCAACTGCCCAGTGCTGCAGCATTGCCTACGAGTGTGCTGGAACAAAGAAAACATAGATGAAGAACACTTAGGAAGATTTGAAGATGATTAAGAACATGAACACGATTTCTGGAAAGTGAACTACAGAGATTTAAAAATGATTTAAGATCAGCACTAAAAGATGGTTACACGAGAAAGCTAGAGATGCAAGACTAATAAAGAAAGATTAAGATTAAAAATAAATAGCACTTGAAGATTTAAGAACTTGAAGAACACTTGATAAACATGAAGAACAATAGATGAATAAACTACAGCTGGTTGGAACTGATGTGAGATCAGTTCTCAAGGTTGGTAATTGTCTCTCAAATGGGTAACATGCCCCCTCTATTTATAACAAAAGGCTAGGGGCATTTTTGCAATTAAACCCAACTTAAAGCAACTAGAAAGTACACCTAGTTAGCTACCTAACTAAACTATTACAATTAAAATCTAAGGAGTGTTTCAAGGGGTTACAAAAATTCAGATTAATCACAAAAGTCAGCTTCCAACTCATTAAGCCGTTTCCTTCAGCCCCTTGTTCATCAGATCCCTGCTGTTCCAATGCTGCAGCAATACCCTGTTTTGGCTGATTTTCTCAAAAATGCTTATATTAGCCTACCAACAAAGCAAAACAAGCTAACCATGATTCCTAGCTCCAAGAAAGTAAAACAAGATAAAAAAGACTCAAAGTTGGGATTTTATAATGAAAAAGTCCTAACTAAACTAAAGAAATAAGTGCTTAAGTACTCAAAATTGAGCACTTATCAGCAGGCCTTGAATAAAGTTTTAAACCTTGTGGCCCCATTTGTGTGTTCGTATAATCAATTTTCCAAAAAGTTGCTCCTTATTTCGGACGAGGAGATTGCTAAAGCTTTGGCGCGTCCGGGTTGTGGTTAGTCCCAAGATAACAATCGATCTATGATCCGGGTCAACCATCTCACGGAGGAAGCGGCCATTTGGTTTCAGTTCCTAAGACACAACTTAATGCCTACTGCTCACGATGGTACGGTTGATTATGAGCGATGTATTTTGCTCTATTGTGTTCTCAAAGAATGTCCGGTCGATCTCGGGCGGATTGCTCATGACGCGATTGCTAAGGCCGCAACACGGGTCCAAAGTAGGTTGATTTTCCCAGGTTTGATAACCAAGCTGTGTGCCGAGGCCCGGGTGCCAACTTATAAACATGACGTAATCACGTTTGGTAAGACCCACTTGAATAGCGAAACCATTGCGCGCCGAAAGAGCGCCACTCGTACTCCCGTTGTTTTGCAGGATCAAGGCGTACCCCAACAGCCTCCGAGGCTCGAGCCTACTGTTCCACCGCGCCCCCCACAGCAGCTGTCTGCCACCATAGATCCGACTTACGCAGGTTACGGTACGGTCAAGTGGTTGGCGGCGTTGGTATTAGAGAAAGAGGAGGCCAACCAAACATCCAAGAAGATCCTTGCCAGACTTGATGCTCTTGAAGAACGAGTTGCACGAATGAAGGGTGGATCCACCTCTGCCTCTGTTCCACAGGTTGAAGAAGACGATCGTCCACCCGGTTTTCCAGCAGGTTCTGTGCCCACGGACCCTCAAAGTGGGCAGCAGTCTCCGACGAACTAGCTTTTGATTCATCATCATCGTTTTAAACATTACTGCTTTTATCTGTCTTTTGGGTTTGTCTAACACTTTTAAACTGCTCCTTCCCGCCTTTTGTGTATCACTTGCGGGTTTTGTTTAAATGCCGATGATGGTTTGTGTTGCTTGCATTGTTGTTATGATTTCCTTTCATTTTCAGGTACTTCAACCTCGCTTGACTATTTATAGGTAATTTTGAGAGGACGTAGGCCCTCTTGTGTGGCCTAAAACACGTCTCCCTTTGTTCCCACAACCAAGCCGTTCCATACGCCAATGCGGACATTGTCCATCTTTCAGTTTGGGGGGTGGGAAAAATAGCATGATCATTACTTGTATGATCCAAAAAAAATAGAAAAACAAATAAATAAATAAATGTCTTCGAAAAATTGGAAGACTACCTTCGAAAAATTGGAAGGAAAAACATAACCCAAAAAGCTCATAGAAAATGAAAAATCAAGAAGCTTGGGTTTTATGACTGAAATAGAACTCAAAGGAAAAGCAATAAAGATATATCCAAATTCCTTTTGTAGTTTACTTCAAGTTTGGGGGGAGAATTTTTTTGAAATTAGCCACAAACACTAACCCGAAAAGTCCTACCGATCAAAGTTCCAGCAAATAGTCAAGAAAGGAAGAAGTACACACTCCGAGGAATCATTCAAGCATGTTTGTAAGTTTCATCTTCTTTCACTCCGTAAAAATTCTTTTTCCTTCATTTCTTTTACTTGAGGACAAGCAAAACCTTAAGTTTGGGTGTGTGATAACTCTCATTTTTGAGAGTTTATTATTACTCTTTTTCTAGGATTTTATATCGTTTTAAACCCACTTTGCTTCTTTCCCCTTTATTTGGTCTAAAATGTGATAAAAAGATGATGAGGCTTCAAAAGTTTATTTTCTTGGAAAAACACTGCACTTTCGTCTGTGGGCACAGGGCCGCTCACTGTGAGCACGGACGGATATTCTTATTACCCAACGGATAATGCAATTATCTGGATAAAGAATGTTAGCATGATGAAGATTTGCAAGATCTGGGTATCTCAGTAATCAAGGAGCATTGGAAGGTGGTATTGGTCCTTACCCTTTGGATAAAAAGAAGCTTTGTCCATTGGATATTGCAACTTTTATCCATTGGGTATTACACAATCTTGGGGCTATATAAGAGAGGGCTTGAGTTAGTTCAAAGAACGAATTCTCAGTGGTATTTTGCTTACATTCCAGTAGTTTAATTCTTCTTCTTGTTTCTTAAAAACTTGAAGAGTTGAAGCATTTTAATTCCTTGTTTGTAATTTCCATTCTGCCAGCAGTGATCCCACTGTGGGCACGTCTTTAATTTTATGCAAGTAATCTTTATGCATTTCTTCTACATTGTTATGTCTTTTAATTTCATTATGAGCTAAGCACCCCTTGGGTGTGGATGTGAACAAACTTGAGACTAGTAGGCAACACTTGGGTGTGGCCATTTGTTACTAACTCTCGAGATTGGTCACTTGAGTCGAGACTTAAATTCAACGCGGATAAGCCGATCACTTTGATGTGTTAATATTAGATCTTAGACCTCGAGAAGGGCGGATTTGAAATACGGCTTAAGTGATGCACAAAGATTTGAGAGAGTCTTTGATAACCACGTCGAGAGGCGGGTTTTGTATGATTTATTAAGGTTCAAACGCCGGTCGAGATTTATATCACACAGAGATTTGGTTGTAAATCTCCATATTGGTAGAACTTGACGTTTAGAGTCAAACTTAAATAAATCGGCAAGATCGGGAGTCGTTAACAATGGACACTTTATGGAAACGTTGTAGGATCGGTTTATAAATTGCATCATTTCGAGAGATCGTGCTTTTTATGAACTTTTCGTGCTACAAAGCAACTAACCATCTTGTTACTACAAAAATCTCAAGGGAAATCACATCCATGCCCATTTTTAATTATTCAAAAGTTTAATCATTTTCCAAACAAACCAACAATATTTTCAAACCGAGACTTGTGCAAGAAGTTCGTGACATTCTCTGATTCTCAGTAGTTCAGTCCTCTTGGGTACGATACTTGGTAAATACTTGCCATTTTATTACTTATAGCGATCATAGTTGTGGTGTATACTTGCGCCCCCACTGTGGGCACAGTGTGGCCACTGATTGGAACTATACGTTTTTCCGCTATCAATAAGCAATTGTCTTTCTTTTGCAAAACTTTCTTTCTCCTTTTCAAAAACCCTTTCAAAAGTAGTTAGTTTATTTTTAAGCTCAAGGTTTTCACAGTGCAGGAGGTTACCTTTCTCTTCTTCTTTTGCAAGCTTCTCAGAACTATTCCAGATTTAAGATTTCAGTTTCTTTAGTTCTTTGATGTACTTGTTGCACAAATCATCTGATCGCTTGATATTCTTTTCATGTAGTCTTGCATGCTCTTTCTCAGTCTCCTTGATATCATCTCGTGATGATAAATCAGACAGCTTCTTTTTCAGCTCAGAGTTTTCAGACTCTAATGCTGTTGCCTTTTCTTCAGATTTAGCAAGCTTACCAGCACTTTCAGATATTTGCAATTTCTGTTCCTTCAGTTGTGTGAAGTACTTTATGCACAATTCATCTGCTTGCTTGATATTCTTTTCATATAGTCTTTGAAAGTTTAAACACTCAAAACTAAGGCAATACGTCGACATTGTTACCTGAAAAATATATGATCGTTAATCGGTGTTGCTTTGAAGAATAAAAAATGCGGAAGAAAATCAAAAATTAAATTTGAAAAACAAATCTAAAAATACATTCGTTTCCAAAATTTAAAATTTGGTTATTATCGGAACGAACGAAATCAAAATTCGAAAATGAAACCTGCGAGAAAAACAAACCACGTTAGATTAAAGACGTCAACTAAAATCACATAAAATGATAATAGTCGCAAATAATTGCAAATCGCCGCAAATAATCTCAAACGTCACAAAAAAATTGCAAATCGATCGTTAAGAAAAATCGCAACTTTCGTTAAAACTTTTAATCACGAGACGTGCGGTAACTCGGGTACCGTCGAGAAATTACCAATAAAAAATTTACCAAACTCGACTTACCGGGTGATTGAGATTCTCGCAAAAAATAGCACTTACCGGATGAGGTTGGTTTACCGGATGATATGTAGTTCCCGAATGCGGTTACCGGACACAAGTTACCGAGCAAAATAATAAGAAAAGCAAGGCTTACCGGGTGATAATCGATTCCGGATAAAGTGTTTTCGCACAAAAAAACACAACTTATCGGATGGAATTGTTTGTGACTTACCGGATAAACCTTGTTTCCACATAAAGCAAAACTTACCGGGTGAGTTACCGGATGAAAGTTATTTTCCGAGAAAATTGTTTTCTGGTTGCCGCAATCTTTGACCACATTCAACAAAATGAATTATTTGTTTGTTGATCACGTGGGCCAAAAGAGAATGAGTTGCACCAAATTTGTTTTAAGTTTAGATTCGATGATGATGCGGTGGTCAACCAATGCATACACAAAAAAGAGTTAGTCAACAAAAGGGGCTGAGGGAGATTGTTTGTTTCATGCGGGAAATGTGAAGTTCATCTGGAAAGAAAAATTCATCCGGAAAGATTGGAAATGGAGTCATCCGGATACTTATTTCATCCAGGAAGTAAATTCTTCCGATAACCTTAAAAAATCTATTCGGTAACTTGATGTTTTATCCGGAAAGTAGTGAGAAATAGGAAACTTATCCGGTAACAATGAGAAAATGTCCGGTAACCACGGCTGTGGTTGCAATTCGGATATGAGATCGATGGGTTGCTTGATTTCACTCCTGTAGGGTTAGATTTTGACCAAAAACACAAAAACAAACAAACCCAAATCGATTTCTAAGCAAAATATATCATATTTTTCAATAATCACCACAAAAAATTTAGAACACCAAAAACTCAAGAATTGATTTTTAAAACACGAAATTGATACCTTTGAGAATTGATGTAGATGCAGATAAACAGCAGATAAAAAACGAGTAAACAATCGAGATCTAACAAACGAACTATTAAATCAACGAAAAGTTTTGCAAACCCGATTGATGATCGTTTCAAGCCAAGAAAAACTGCAGTCTGTCTAAAATAAAATAGATGCCTTCTGGACCTCAAACGATTAATCCCACCGTACAGAATGTAGAGCAGAATGTCGTGGAGCTACTGTCCAAAAATCGTGATGATCCGACGGTTCAATCTCCGGGAATAGGCAAAACGACTCGATGCGTTTTTCCAGAAAATTCAATACGAATTTTATCTTTTTTCTTGCTTTCGTTCGATTTCTTCTATTCTTCAAATCACCGATTCGGCTCTGATACCAATTGTGAGTCCTAGATTGATCAGGTAACAACGAATCAATAAACAATAACACGAACAATTGATGATTTCAACTTGTCATCCCTCTCGTATTCATTCAAAGTATCGTTCCTAGAATATTACAATCAAAGTTAAGGAACAATTCTAAACAATATGCTCTCTAATGAATCTCTAGGAATGCTAATCAATTGCTCATGAATGACTCTATAATTGCTCTAACCTAAAACTAGGTTAACACTAATCCTTATATACTTAGGCCTTAGCAAAACAAGGATCAAGTCCATTAATCAAATAAAACAATTAAGGTTTTTACAATTAAATAATTAAACTAATTAAGCACTATATAATTCTTTATATATCTTTCTAATATGAAGAACATTTATGGTCCTAACAACGTCCGAATACAAGTTGATATCTAACGACAACTTGTCAATTCTTTATTGTGCATTTATTTTGCAGGACTCACATTTACATAAGAATTATTGTTAATCAAGGTTCAAAACATAACCGACGACGGACAGACAATATTTCATTAAACACTCGTCATAAAGGCAGCGGTTTCAATATTTAAAGGACCAGTTACTAAAAAACTAGTATAAAAGGACCTCAAGAGAATTCGAAGGGATACAATAGACAACATTAGCAACAACAATTACAAGTTTACAACTTGGTACTACGAACAAATTGTAATCGGCATCAATAGTATCAATTTAATTGATACGGTTGATACACATATTAATTGGTTTAGTTTGGTACAAATTTGTCACCTTAATAAAAATTTATATATTGTTGTAATGGCAATTAAGGAGTAAACTTGAGAATTCTTATTTTTCATTATTAAAATTCTACATTTTCTTTATTAAAGAAATATATTTTGCATAAATATATAGTTTTGAAAGATATAATTTATTTACAGGATGCAACAATTAATACGATATTTAACCCATCAAAGGACTCCATGATTTAAATGCAAAATAATATTTATTTTGATATATAACTTAATAAGATTAATTGATCCTGATTAAATGTCTAAAGTAGCATTCAATAGAGTTCTTTAATTTAGTTTAAAAAAAAGACTTGTGAACTTTATATTGTATTTCATCTAATAACTTTTAAATTTGAAGACACAATGGTCATTTTTATCATATATTTTTTTCGACATAAAGGGTAACGATTTATTGATGATTAGAGTCGTTACAAATGCGGCTTAGCTCATCCAACAACTAGGAGAACCAACACTAGTGAAAGGCGTGGGAAAAAACTGAGATTGCCTAGCTAACAAATGGGCAACAACGTTTCTATTCCTCATAGCAAACTGAACTCTAAAAGAAGGCTTCGATTCAAGGATCAAACTGCATGTCTGAATGATGTCGCCAAACTCGGTATCGTCTCGCTCGCGCTCCTTCAAAGCGTTTATAACAACCTGAGAGTCGGTTTCAAAAATGACATTCTCGTGCCCCCATAGTCATTTTTAAAACATGGTTTTATATAAATTATAAACGCTAGATCATTAATTTATCTTGTGGGATACAAGTTTGCATCAGAAAATTGGGAGTTATTTCGATCGTGGTGGTATATTGACAACAATTTGGGAATACGGTGTGTGACATTGTAAATCATCCCTCGTTTTTTCCTTGGATCCAAAGTTTATGGCAAACCTTCGTTTGTGCTACTCTCTATCTTTTTTCAAGTCCCCGTAATAACATGGTTTTCCAGGTTAAGTTGCTTTCAAAATAGGCCTTATCGCACAAGGAGTAATGAATTGGGTGTAGTGGATCCATTTTTGGTTCTCCTCTCTTCTCTTGGTTTCGGGTTTTATCTTCTTCATGTTCTTGGTTTTGTAATCTCTTTGTTAGCTCTTTCGTGTTAGTTTCTTGTTTCGTTTGGTCTTTGCATCTCGGAACGAACTTGTCTTGTATTTTCTTGGCTCTTCTTCCTCTTAATAATAATTAAAAATAACCCCATAGATTTAACATGGTAAAAAAAGAGACTAGTAAACTATTCTATGTTAAATCAAGGGGAATAAACACTATACAACGAAAATACTCATGTCTGTTTTTATTTTAATATGGTTGACGTAAAATAATAAATATTACCCTTTGACTATTTTACACGTTTCCAGATCTAGGTCGTTCGTTAGATTTTATCGTAACCCTCAAATTAAATCTGCACCGTCCCATTAAACCACCCACGACCGACCACCAAATGCTGATTTTACAAATGAAGCCCTACATAATTCAAAACATTTCATTGGCCGCTTTACATTTATGTTTTTTTTACTCAACGGCCACTATACTTTCGTTTTGTTGATAAATTGCTCATTTTCTAGAAATATAAAGTTAGCAACACAGGAAAAGTTGACTCAAAATTAAGGTTCTAAATGGTGTGACATGACGGCAAAGTCAAACCTCAAAGTCTTACGAGTTATAACGTGGTAATGATATTTTTTAAGACGTGACTTAGACCATCTTCAATGGGGTCACTAAATCTTATACTAAACATTAAATTTAGTGTAAATGACACTATTCATATCTCCAATGCACATTGTTCTAAAAGGCTCGCCGCGACAGCCGCCATGGCGTGCCGTGGCTCAAGGCTTGTGTCTCACGCCACGTTATGCATGTGGCACGCCATGGCCTAATGTGCGGTCTTTAATATCGCGATATTTGATTTTTCCTTACGTTTTTAATGTCTTATTTGCTAGTTTTTAATATATAACATAATTTAACATGCTTATTGTCATTAAATCATCGATTAATACTACAAAACATATGTTTCTATATATAATATTATATGTGATATAGAGATTTGCCGCCATAAGTCACGCCTTGATAAACGACATGGTCTCGCCATGGCTCCTAAGGCTTGAGGCTTGACATCGCCGCCACGCCACGCCTTACGCCATTTAGAACCTTGCCAATGCCCAATGGGGTCTCTATTTTCCACACTAAATTTAGTGTAATGAATAGTATTACACTATATTTTGTGTAACATTATTCATTTACACTACTTTTTATATCACTTTCAAAAAATAGTGTTACCTATTGGAGAAGATTTACTATTAACACTAAAATTTACACTACTTTTGAAATTTGGTGTAAATATAGTGTGACCTATTGGAGATGCCCTTAATACGACAAATATATATATATATATATATATATATATATATATATATATATATATATACATACATGTAGATGTCAATGTGAGTAAATGTATTGAACAATAATGATTAAACAAATTAAATTTCATATAAAACTACAAACAAATCCATCCATATATCTCTAATCTACAATTCTAATAGCATATGCAAAAACATGTTTAGATTCTATTGAATTAGATTAGATGTATCTTGTAAACAAATTATTCTTCCATGTAATTTTCATCATTTATTTTCGTCATCATAAATGAATTCAAAATCTTTTTTGACTTCAACTTATGATCAAGGATTTTCCACTTTCAGTGAATAACTAAAACCATTAATATTTAATTTAATAAGCCATTAATTATATATATAAAAACTTGAGTATAACTCACCGGAACGTGCCATAACCAGCCATATTGCACCGTATTGCAAGTCACACAGAATCGTGCCACAAGTTTTAATGTGACGCAAGACCATGTCTCGATGTTATGACACGACACGCCATAAAACATTTTTTAGAACCTTGCTCAAAACATTGACTTACCCGCGGGCAGTGGCGGAGCCACATAGGAACGAGAGGGAGCAACTGCTCCCCCTGAACCTTTTAGAAAGAAGTTTTATAGAGGCGAAACCGCAAAAGTGGGTTAATGCATAGGAAAATATATATATATTAGCCATCGAGGCGGTGGAGAAGTGGATAATGCATAGCAAAATATATATCTACAAGTGCGTGGCACCGCGCGTTGCGCGGTGACGAAATTTGTTTTGTTAAAAAATAGGTAACCATTTTATGATAAAGTGTAATTCGTAAATTGACGGCTAATAAAATGGATTGTAATATATTATATTGTATATTGGAACCGTTTTTTAAAAGGTTATAAGTGAATATAATTTTTTTTTTCACTTATAGGAATTGTTTCTCCTTAATAAAGAGATGTTAACTTTTCATTTTGTGTAAACGTAATAATGTTTTAATGTCAAAGTTAAACATATTAAAAAAATTGTTAATAGTAAATGTATATACACAATATTAAATATTATGCTCAAAATTGACCTTCTCAATTTAGTTTATAAACCTTGTTTTGCATCATAATTTATTAAATTAGTTTGTGTGTATTGTATGCCATTAAAATCCCATCTAAACAACTACATTTTTATCCAGCCAAATCGTAAAATAAAAGGCCTCACATTCAAATTACGAACCTCTCTCTTCTATTTTGTATAACCAAATATCCAAACTTAACCCGACAAATAAGAGACATGAAATTGTTAAGATATAAGGATGTTGTAAATGGAATAAAAGGATTATATGATTTAAGACCTTGTAAAGTAAAATGACCAATTAGACAATTGAGGAGTGATCTCTCTCATCGAAGGGAGATAAATGAAATAAGGGTTAACCTCTCAGTTAGTGAGTATATATAATATATAGTTTTCTTGTATATAATCATAAAATTCCGTTAAAAATGTAATATAGAAGACGGGCTACAAATGTAGAACAAATAATTCAATTGAATTCAAATGCTATAACAATTTTATACATGGAAATGCTAAATTTGTAATGCATCTTTTTCTTGTTTCATTCTCAAATCAAAGTTTTTTGTCGTACCGCTCGATCCATATGCATGTCAAGGTGGATACACTCATCAATTGCAGATGTTAGCGGAGAATACCAAATAACCTGTAATGTCGAATATTTTATGTCGGTTAAATGAATAATTACATTTTTCAAGAGTTGATAATGATGTCAAAGTATTTGACTACTAAATGTGCATAAATCAAGAGAAAGAGGAGATTATATTACCTATTTACCTTTAATAAGCATGGAACTGTTGAGCAACCAAAAGATAATCCACCAAAAGCCAAACAAAAGCAAAACCAATATATCAAGAACGTCAAAAGTAAAACTGAATAGAGAGGAAGAAGTTGAGAGATGAAAAGCGTGAGAATTAAGAGGGTGTACAATTTTCATATGAACCTGTAAGTTTAAAAAAATGCATACTTGAAATCTCGATGAGGAGGTTTGAACTTTGTGGTAGGGACGACTTTGCTGGCACGTATTTCAAGGAATGAATAGAGAGGAAAACCGAAATGGTGGGAATTCAATAAGGCATCGGGGAGAAAATGATAAGTTAGTCATTATGATATTAAATAATATTATAAATGCAAGATGAATATGATTTTACCAAAGAACCCCCATTCGTAGTAGAGCATTCATTTTCTTATTAAGGATAAAAAAGTCTTTAACAAATGAAATATTTTTGAAAATAAAAAATCCAAGAAAAATCATATGAAGAATACTACTCTAAGAGTGTGCCATGTCATTGCATGTGGTTCTTCCTTATATATATATAAATGATTAGCCTTGCATTTTAATGGAATTTTAAATAATTACACTCACTTTGTAACGTACCAAAAATTACAAGGAATTTAAATTTTTTAAAAGTAATACATTTCATTATAACCAAACCAAAGGTTAACAAATCCCATTACAATAAGAATAAACGTCGTTATTTAAAACCGTCAAACAAAGTTAAGCAGCGGAAAAGTTATATAGTTAAAACCCCATTTAACAAAAATCACTTTAAACAATCTTCGTCTCGCGCCCGTGTGACCGTCATGCCCGACTGCTACTCGCACCTGAAACATAAGATTTTGGGAATGGGTAAGCACGAAGCTTAGTGAATTCAATCCTTACATAGGATCGCAATTATATCAGCATCACCCTTAAACATACCAACACATAAATTTCTTGGAACATCCATCAAGAAAATATATCACGATTAATAATAATCCTTATGCTCCTTGGAACCACCATCAAGAAGACATAATCACAACGCATTATACCAATACACATACCCCTTGGAACAACCATCAAGAAGTGGCCTTATACTTCTTGGAACAACCCTCAAGAAGATATAATCACAACTCATTATACAAACGCATATACCTCTTGGAACCTCCATCAAGAAGATATAATCACAACTCATTATACAAACGCATATACCTCTTGGAACCTCCATCAAGAAGTACATCAATCACAGTTCAATATATACACACAAATATATATTCCACACCACAATAATATCAACAAACAATCATAATCATCACACTCGAACTATAGCAACACAAATATAATTCCCATCCTATATAGTGAGAGAACTCACCTCAAACGCAAAGCTTATGACCTCAACCGCAACACGAACCGGCCAACACCAGTTCACCTTTTTCCACCTAAATAAGCGTTAACAATTGTCAAAGTGACGCCCCAAACCAAAGCCACGACTACTAACTTTAAAAATACGTTTTTCCAGTTTTTACTCTCAACACACAGGTCTGTTCGGGACCTGTTTAACCCCTTATAAACTGATTAAACCAGAAATATTTTTCCATAGTCACAAAGTCCCATGTCTTAGGGTTCCAGGGACATATCGCACGCGCTCTAACGATTTTTCTACAATTTACTATGGATTTTACAAAACCGGTTACCTGCACAGCGAAAAACAGTACCTTTCACTACATAAGAAACTTACTAGACTCGGAATGGGAACTTTTGGCACTGGTTTCATCCCAATCCGACATTTCTCGAGAAAGTTATGGCTTTCGCAAAACAGTGGCAGAAACAAAGCAATTCACATGAAATGATAACTAAAGATTATAATCCTATTAAGTCAATGCTTAACCCAAACAGCCCCGGGAAGCCTAAAACCTACTGGAAACAGATCATACCAAGTTGGACAACAGTCGTGCACCACCCCCTGCCGCCTCCGGCGGCTGTGGTGGTCGGCGGCGGCGACGAGGGTTACGGTAACACCCTCCGGCGAGACCTCCCAACGTCACCCACTCCCGACTCCCCCGCAACGACACACCCGCACATACCCACACACCCACGCACCCACTGCCGCCACCACAACGGCGTGCAGCGGCGGCCCCACCGCCAGCAGCCGTGGCTGCGGCGGTGGTGGTGGCGGTTTATGGCGGTTTATAGACAATTAATCAACCGAAAGATTTCCGAAATACCTCGACGAACGCCTTCTCGTCCTCTAAACCGACCAACTCGCCGGCGATCACCTTCCTCCCCCTCTCTCCTCGTCGCCGGCAGCAGGTTCTATCTCTCTCTCGACTTCTCTCTCTCTCTTCGATTCCTTTCTCCGGCCGACAACCACAAGAAAACAATTGAAAGAGCCGTAGGGTTCTTTGATTTGTTACTTTGTTTCCCTTTCACGTTACCAACCCCTCAACAAACCACATGGACCGTTTTTCTTTCCTGCATGGGCCGAAACCCATGAGGGTTTAGGCCTTTGACACAACTAGCCCCTCAACTAACAATCCTCTCGCAACTAACCAAAAATTCCGACACTTTAACGATTCGACCCAACTCGACTAACCCCGTTAACGGAAACCACATTAAATCAAACTTAAAAGAAAAGAATTAATAAAGAGAGAATACATACTGGGATACGGGCTTTACAACTCTCCCCCACTTGGATTAGACTTCGTCCTCGAAGTCTAGGCTAGCGAATAACTCGGAATAGTTCTTGCGCATCTCCGCTTCGGGTTCCCACGTCCACTCGAACCCCTTCGGTGCTGCCACTGGACTTTCCTCAACTAGAATCTAAATTTATCACCCCGTCAAGAATTTCTCGAATACTTTTCTTACTAACAAAACTCTTTCAAGGACACTGAAAATTATGACCGGAAGAACACTCCAACAACTGGATTCATTCCTAGCCAAACGACTTCGGTTGCCTCCCAACCTTAGATGTTCCATACATCCCGATTCAACTTTCAAGCTCTAACCATTCTAAAGGTACTCACCAATATACCCTACAGGATACTCGAATCCGATCATTCCTACCATTACTGCCGATTACTTCCACGAGTTCTATAGGCTCCCAAAATTTATTTCCCGCTGATCATCAAACCAGTAAACTTATAATCACCCACGAAGGTCATTTCACCATAACCATTCATCACAATTAAGCATTTCAGGGTTACTACTACCATCGCCATTATTATTTCAAAATCGGCTACAAATCTCCGATTACACTAAGGGTGTTTGGCCTCAAGCCCAAAAGTCGACACCTAAATATACTACTTACTTCAAAAAGGTTACTGCGCATTTATTCTCTGAATTACAAAGGGCATCATTCCCTCAACCGACACTATTCGGCCTACATTACCAACACGCGTGGAATACCCAACCTTCCACCGTCTACTTATCCTCCACACTCGCTCTACGAAGCCTAGTTACACCGTATCAAGATACACCTTAACGTCTACCTCCCAGGTACGTCTCAAGGCCCGACATATCGGGACTACCTCCCAGGTAGGTGCCCAAGACTATATCCTCCCAGTGCCTATTGGAAAGTCAAGGTCATAACACATGGATACCGGGGTCCCACCCCGAGATACCCAACCGACCATTACCAACGACTGACTGACGTGACCAAGGATCCAATGCAAAACAGTCTACTAACAACATGCATATCCTGGAATGACTCACTCACCCAACATGTAAATACTCAACGTGCAATAAGTGCAAAACTGTGCAACAAAACAACCCATCAACAAAACTCCACATCGAGCCATTAAAACCGTGCAATTGACCCATGACTATCTCAAAGTCAAAACCGAGCAAAATGCTCCACGCTTGCTAGACCCATAAGTCGGTCAAAAACGCGTTTAAATAAAGTTTAAGCAAGCAATACTCTAAAATCAACATTAGTCCCAACCTTGACACGGGTTAAACAAAAGAGTTTTCCAAAAGGACTCACACCCTTAAAATTCTCAAAATGACACATAACACTTATAAGCGCACTTCCCAAATGGTTTACAAAATCATTTACAAAATATTTTCAACGTCAAGATTTTTCATTTCAAAAAGACCGTGAGCAATAAAACTACTATTACCAGGTCGGTAGTTACGCAAAAATGGACACGCTCGTCCCACATATGAAAATCATGTTGAAAATCATTTCATTACAGCTTAGTTTACTCACAAAACGTAAGCGAAATAAATAATTTCTTTGAAAATGAACCGTCACGGTTCTAGTATGAATTGACTCATGACATGTATTTAAAGTAACCGCTCGACCTTACACCGGGTGCGACAAAAGTGTGCACATAATTTCAAAATCAGTTCCACGACATTTGACCCCAAATTTCTCTTTTTCAACATTCAATGTCGTGGCACAGGGCTCACCAACAAATCTTGCGCGCGCCGGCTAGTCATACAAAACGATGAAACGGTTTACAAATATATTTTTGTTAAAACACGACTGTCTAGTGTAAGTTTCAAACTTAAAGATAAAAACCAATCCGTTTCCATCATTTGAAAATATCGACTAAAATCTCATAAAATCTCAAAAGGTGGGGTTCTTTAAATTGATTTCCAAGATTTCCCCAAATGGTCACATAAACAAATAAGATATGCACCTCGTGAAATTACACCCACACGACTCAACATGCCGTAAAACAAAACTTATTTTAACCAACTCACTCAAATAGTTTATACAGACATCGTGGAATGTAACTTTCTGTCTCAACTCTAACATATGTGGAGGAGTTCCAATGTTAAAGTCACAAGCCGTAGTCACTTGCCCAACATTTTAAACACCACAAAACACGGATATCATCTTACCCGAAAGAACCGTTGGAAAAATAACGAAATGAGACAAATTCTAACAAAGTTTGCACTCCCGTGATAAAACGATTTCATACACTTTCAAAATCATATTTCAAAATCTTGTGTGTGTGCTGAACATTTCCCAAAATTCCAAAACACCATCCATAAAATGATTTGAAACACAAGAATTTGTTAATGCAATCTATTTCAAAATTAAACTTTGTGCATGACTCAGTCGGCATTCTACGCCTCGACTCCTACTCCTCCAAATCTCTCCGATCCACTAACGTCATCCGGACATTTAAACCTCTTAGGCAAGTTGGGAAATTACGTCAAATAATCCCTACGATTTTTCCTCAAATCAAAGTCGGCTCTATAAGCCTATGATTCTAGCACAATCATCCATCTTGGCCCGAAACAAACATCATCCTCATCGTCACTCCAAGTGACTAATACTGGAATCGTCCTTTTATTCCAACGACTACTAATTTATAACCTTCGACACTACCCCAACGATCATCCCATCAAAGCAAATTAAGTACACACCTGTACTAGTAGGTTTACTATAGTTGTTCCTTCTTGTGATGGCTATTCTGGGTAGATATTACAACGAGTTATTAGCACATAATAATTCACACTAACAACGCTCACGCTCAACTCCTTGGATTCCTCGTGACTTTCCCCGACTCGAGCATTGATCCTGTGTTTCCGATAGTAGGAGCTCTACTATTACCTTCCACACCTATCATCACTCGTTCCGAGTTCCATCCGATGGGTCCAAGTAGTTTCTCGCCGATAACTACACACATATGCCCGCACCGGTATATGTACACACTTTTCCTAGCTCCCTAGGAATTCCACCCAACTCCACTACCCTTGCTATGACGAAATCCCCACTAGTCATGACGAGTCGCCTCGCGAATGCACAGTCGCACACAGTGTAAAACCAGATAGACATTCGAATATAAGATTCTATCCTACAACGGTTGGACTCAAACAAGAGCTGCGCAATAGAACTAAATCCGACATTCTAAGGCTATTTGGTTCCTACCGCATACAACCTATAGTGCATTCACTTAACAACTTATCAAGACTAGCATGAACTCCTATTAGCAAACAACAAACATGCAGTACAGTGTAATAAGCACCAAACAATCCAGCACACATACTCTTATGTTCTAGAAAGCAATCTAGCATACATACTCATATGTAAACACTCTTCCTAGCTCACTAGGAATTTCATCTCATCCCACTACCCTTGCTACCACGGAATCCCTATTAGCCATAACGAGTTGCCTCGCGAATACCCAGTCGCATGCAGCGTGAATCAAATAGACATTCGAATACAAGATTCTATCCTAGAACGGTTGGACTCAAACAAGAGCTGCGCAATAGAACTAAATCAAATATTCTAAGGCTATATGATCCTTACTGCATACAACCTATAGGGCCTTCACTTAACAACCTACTATAACTAGTATTGATTCCTACTAGCAAGCAATCATCATACAGTACAGTGTAAACAACATAGGCAATCTAGCATGCATACCTTATGATCTAGAAAGCGATAAATACACTAAGTACTGTACCTTCCCACTTAGCGTCGGCTGACTGTACACACTGCGCCCTCAATCACCGTTTCCCAAACGGGTTTTCCTTTTTCTTTCATTCAAAAAGATTTTAGTAAAAGAATTTGAAATTTCATAGCCGCAACTTGAGACCAAACACACCGAGATGTGTTTGATTCACTCAAGCTGTGCTCTGATACCACTTTTTTAAAAGCATATATTACAATTTAAAACAATGTACATATTTAAATGTTCACCTAAAATTTGGAAAATAAGATAAATAATAATATTTAATGTATAATTATTTATAAAATTAATAATAATATATATAGGGTCAGGTTCAAAGAAAAACCTCAAAAAAACAGAAAATTAAAGAACACTCTAGGAGCCCTTCATCTAGACGGTATGCACTTGTGCAATTACTATCTTGATCAACACTTTATATATATTAATTATGCTTTTAAGTGAACAATTGTTATCTTGATCAACACTTTAACACTATTTATCGTAATCTCTATTTTTATAAATGGTCACGTCAAATACTAGTTTTATAAAATTTGTACCCAACTTATGTGACAAGATAATGCATTGATAAATATTTAATAAAAAGACAAATAAGCAGCGAGGCGAATGATTATGTGAGAAGTTGAGGTTAACATGAAAAACGTGAAAAGTGGATCTGAACCATTGCTCACTTTTAATCAAATGCTCTCCCATGAATTGCAGCTTAGAAGCGAATTGATCCGTTGCATGTTATCTAGGTGCATCTTATCCTAATGTGTGTTCATTTCTCATCCAACAGTGGATAACCACTTATCACGTTAACCTCAACTTCTTACCTGAACTCAACCCTAAGCGATTTGTCGTCTATTTTCTTCATCAATAATTCATGCTCCCCCTCGGACCAAATCCTGGCTCCGCCCCTGCCCGCGGCCCGCCCTTGTAAAAAATTGCAACATAATTATTTTTGTATATATATATTTAGCAGTTATTAGGTTTGTTTAAAAAAGTATATTATATAAAGATATATTCATCCTGTTTCTTGCATAAAATGAATGAATCTATATTCCACATCTTAAAGTTAGAAAGTAAGAAAAAAAGTGACATGTTTTAAGAATTATTTTTTTTCTCCCATTTTTGTGTTTGAGAGAAAAAAAAAACTTACTGTTTTATGATTATCCATTTAATTTTTTGTATAAGAGGCGTATCTAATCTACGTAGATGATGATCAAACCCTTGTAGTTAAGTATTAGAAAAGTGCAACACCCCAAAAGTGGGATAACATATACGGTATAAATATATCAGAATACGAGCTTATCCAAAAAGGAAACTTTAAATACGTCAGTTAATTAGAATGTGTAACTGGGTTTGAGGATAACAACATACTAATCTAATTCTTTAAAAGAACAAGATTACAATCGAGTGTCACCTAAACAACCAAATTATGAAATCAATAGACGACGTCTCAAAATGCTACCCCAAAGCTTTCTAGGGCGGCCGGGCAACCACCTAAGCAATCCCGCCACTAGAACTATACATGTCGACAATAACAAGTGTTAGGTCAAAAAGCCTAGTGAGTTTGAACATGAAACCTTCAATCATAAGTATCCATTGAGAGTGGCGAGAACATAAGAGTGTGTCTCTCATACAATGATATTGGGTGACCCTATTTAAGTATGTATTCTAAGTGTCCAATAACCCTTAACAAGTATAGGTTGATCTTATGTCTATTCCCGTGAATAACACGTCAAGACTCATACTCACTTAATGCCTATCTACAAAATAATACCTTAAGCTTAGTGGTTTTTAATGTCTACCCTTCCGAGTAGCACCTCAAGACCAAACCATTTTAGTTCCTACTTGAAGCCCATCTAATCATAAGTCTCAAGTGAAAATGTCCAACAAATTTATAGTGAGATAATTTCCCATGCATCATATTTAAAAATTGTTAAATAAAGTTTACAAACTTATCTATAACCATGAACTTGCATTTATAGACAAAATTCCCAATTTAGGTTAATATTTACACAAAATATGATTATCATAAGAATATCAAGATATTGGACATGTAATCCATCTCAAATAACTCTTTGACATGGAAAGAATCATTTCCATATTCCCCAACATAGTAATTTACCCCAAAATGCATAAAATGTTCATCAAGTGTGGGCATATGATCAAATCATCACATGGTGAGGTAATATTTAATATAAAGCGTGTAATGAAGTTAAATAAACATATTTAGGCATGTATTTAGCTTTATAAGACATTTAGAACTCACTTGATAGGTTTTTAGAGAAAACCTAGAAACTTGGTAAAAACCCTCTAAGGGGAGAAGATAGACTTAAAGCTTTATCCTAGTATTGAAATCTTCACACTTGGAAGCTCTTAAATACTTAGAGGATCAATAAATGCTCTTGAATGTTTCCCAACAGATTAAATGAGGAGAGAGAGAGAGAGCTGCAAGAATCACCTAAAAGAGGTCAAAATCGTCATGAAACTGATTTGGTTTGGGCCCCTACAGAAAAGAATCGGACTAGGAATTTTTTTAAACCCAAATAGGATGATGGCGACCCTGACAGGCGATTGTGCTCATGGCACAATTGCAGGGTACTATCGCAAAAACAGTACCGAGACTCCCACTCCTTTGGCGATCTTGACAAGCCAACCCATTGTGCCCAGTGGTACTATCACCGAGCATTATCACAGAAGTGTACCAACATCAACTCGACCCTAACATGCTATTGTGTCCAATGACACTATCGCCAAGCACTATCACCGAAGTTGTACCGAGAAGTGCTAAATTTTCACATATTTGGGTTTTTTCTTGCCTAAAATATACCAATCATAATCTATATCTTCAAGATACTAAATAATAACTATATTAATGATAAAAAATAGAGTAAACTTGGAATTCCACTTACCAAAATTCCAAGTGTTACAAAAATAAATGTTGGAAATTTGTAAACGATTCCATAATTGTATGTCGCACGGAAAATAATAGTATTTAAAAAAATTGTTTTAAGCTTATGCTTTTTCTTTACACACTGATTTTATACACGTTTATGATTAATTAGTACAATTAATATGTGAATCATATTCTACATCGATGGAGTTTAAATGTTACATCAATATTTTTTCTAAAAGTTGAAATACTTGAATGACTAATATAATTTTTGATAAAGTAATGTAAAATAGTATGAGTTGATAAGAACGATAGTTGCATAAGTGGCGAGAGATAGTGCTCTGTATGATTAAGCGGTCCTTGCAAATTTGTGAAATAGTATGAGACATGTACGATCCTTGCGAAATTGAAGATCTATGTTCGTATAAAGAAATCATACAAGAAATATAATTAAAAGGTTAAGTTTTATGTAGTAGACATACCTTAAAATCTTTCAACTTTTACAAGAAATTCACTGCAACAGAAAGTGTGATTAGCTAAGAGATTGACTATACGTTGACTTCGACAAAATTTGAAATGTGGTCAATTTACAAATAGATGAAAGTATAGGGGGCAAAATGAATATATGGCAACTTATAATTCAATTCGTTTTATGCCACTATAATTTCTTTTATTTACACTTCCACACACAACTTGAGTACTCATCACTCATCTTTCTTGTCCCCAGCTTGCGATCTGCAAGCCCTGCAATTGCAAATCTCTCTCGACTTCCCCCCTCATGTATATATGTTCACACCTTCATTTTGGTGTGAGATTTCAATTTAATTGCGAAAATTTGATCAATCGGATCTACTATAGAGGAAATCGCATCTGAGGTACGGTGTTTTCTTCAGTAATCACTTCAATTTGATCGATCTTTTCCGATCTGTGAACCATTACGATCTTCAATTGAACTTTAGTTCAATTTAAGATGTACTGTTTTGTTTGGTTATCTCATTGGTTGTAAATTGTAATTGTAATTGCATTTGATTGTTGAATTGTTTCAAATTCCAGGGTTTAAGGTTTACTGTTGCTTGAAAAAATGTTGACGAAATTCGAGACTAAGAGTAACAGAGTTAAGGGACTGAGTCTCCATGCGAAACGGCCATGGATCCTTGCGAGTCTTCATAGTGGTGTGATCCAGCTATGGGATTACAGAATGGGGACACTGATTGATAAGTTTGACGAACATGATGGTCCGGTTCGTGGTGTTCATTTTCACATATTGCAACCGCTCTTTGTGTCTGGAGGTAAATGACTTTGATTGGTGACGTATTATTCTACGTTTACTATAGATAAGTTTTGAAGTTGATACTTTGTGATAGGTAATTGTGGTTTCTGTGTTGGATTAGCGGATTTATGGTTTTATGTTTACCTGTTACTCTGTTGACAGTTGACTCTTTGATGAAGGATTACTTGGTATGGGTAATTTGAAATGTCTTTATTGATTTATGCTTGGAGCTTGCTACAATGTGTGGCAGGATAACTTTTGTAATGTTATCTTTTGTATATCATTTTCTTTATCTTGTTTCAGAACTCGAAGGAATTAAATAAGTAGAAGTTATGGAGTGATACATACTTTAAGTTTAATATTGGGTTAGTTAACACGACCAAGAAACAAAGATCCACTACAATAGGTAGACATCTCCTTTGCTATTGACACTAAATTTATGAGCGTTCTAATTTGTCAAGGATGATCTAAATGAATTTAGTCCGTTGTGGCAAAACATTTCATCAAATTGTATTCCGAGTCCTCATTTTGGATTGATAAGTTTTGGTGTTTTATTTTCTTGAAATGCCACATGGTATATTGGTATATGAAGTCTCAAGTATCAGACTGGCACTATGAGAATGCAGATGTTTCTGATTTTTCTCTTGCATTTGTGACCTCTGCTTGCAAATGATAAGAGTGTATGTTAGGGAGGGTACATGATTGGGTTCTGCACCAAATTTCTTAAGTTTCAAAGGCTTGTGTTTTAGTATTAAGTGTACGTAAAGTTTAGCTGAAAAGTCTAATATGGTCATGTAAAAGAGACGGTAAACAGAAGCGTATACTTCTTTGAGATAAGATATTAAAGATGGTTGGCTCTCCGATTCTTCTTGTCAAATTTAGATCACAAATAATCACCAAGAATGTGTCCAGCAGTTCACCTTAATATACAATCCTAACTTCCTAATACATGTGCATAACCTTTACAACACAGTCCCCTATATTATGCTTTATCGTTACTAAATCCTCATCACAAACAAATAGCTTGAGCGTAGGCGAACGCCCTTGTTTGACCTATTTGACAAATGGTGTGTGATCATTAAATACCCATGAAAAGACTTGAAATAGTGAGCGTGAGCAATTTGGTAAAAAGGTAATCAACTTTAAGTTAAATGTACTCTTCAAGTATCATTTTTATGACTCTCTTGCTTTACATGAATCTGAATCTTTTCCTATGGAGGTAATGTTCTCAAAGTTTCTTAAATCTATGATTCTTGTTGATGGATAATCCAAAGCTTAATTCATTAAGTTGCATCATCTGATTGGCTCGATCTTATGAGCACATTCACTTCTGCAGGAGATGATTACAAGATTAAGGTTTGGAACTACAAGTTGCACAGGTGTCTCTTCACCCTCCTTGGACACCTGGATTATATCCGTACTGTGCAGTTTCATCATGAATCTCCTTGGATAGTGAGTGCAAGTGATGATCAGACTGTTCGAATCTGGAATTGGCAGTCACGGACATGTCTTTCTGTTTTAACTGGTCATAATCATTACGTAATGTGTGCATCTTTCCACCCCAAAGAAGATCTCGTTGTGTCGGCTTCACTTGATCAGACAGTTCGCGTCTGGGATATTGGATCTCTGAGGAAGAAAAATGTGTCCCCAGCTGATGACTTAATGAATTTAAGCCAGATAAACTCCGATCTTTTTGGTGGAATTGATGTTGTTGTGAAGTATGTTCTAGAAGGTCATGATAGAGGAGTTAACTGGGCCTCATTTCATCCAACTTTGCCTCTGATTGTTTCAGGTGCTGATGACCGTCTTCTAAAATTGTGGCGCATGAATGGTAAGTGGTGAAAACAACAACTTTTGTAATTTTCATTTAAATTGTTTGAAAGTTAAAAATATTTATGTTATTGATCGCTCTCTGTTTTCCAGACACAAAGGCTTGGGAAGTGGACACATTGAGAGGACATGTGAATAATGTGTCATGTGTCGTGTTTCTCGCCAAACAGGATATAATTGTTTCCAACTCGGAAGACAAGAGCATCCGTGTTTGGGATGTGACAAAACGTACTGGAATTCATACTTTCCGAAGAGAGCATGATCGGTTTTGGATTCTTGCATCTCACCCAGAGATGAATCTTCTCGCAGCTGGTCACGACAGTGGGCTGATTGTGTTTAAGCTCGAAAGAGAGAGGCCCACCTTCTCTGTAAGTGGCGATTCTATGTTCTACGCTAAAGATCGATTCTTGCGATTCTACGAGTTCTCAACTCAAAAGGAAACACAAGTACTTCCAATTCGACGGCCTGGGTCCACGTCCCTGAACCAGGGCCCACACACCCTTTCATATAGTCCTACCGAAAACGCTGTCCTCATATGTTCAGATGTCGATGGCGGATCTTATGAGTTGTATATTGTACCCAAAGACAGCATCAGCAGGGGTGACACGGTCCAAGATCCAAAAAAAGGCGCTGGAGGATCAGCTGTTTTCGTGGCTCGAAATAGGTTTGCGGTGCTTGACAAAACCACTAATCAAGTACTAGTCAAGAACCTTAAAAACGAGATTGTTAAAAAGACTGGTCTGCCCATAACTTCCGATTCCATCTTCTACGCTGGAACGGGTAATGTGCTCTGTAGGGCTGAGGATAGAGTGGTAATTTTCGATCTTCAGCAAAGGATTGTTCTAGGTAGCCTTCAAACACCTTTTGTCAAGTATATTATCTGGTCAAACGACATGGAAAACGTTGCCTTGCTGAGCAAGCATGCTATAGTTATTGCTAGCAAGAAACTTGTCCACCAATGCACCCTTCACGAGACAATTCGTGTTAAGGGTGGAGCTTGGGACGAAAACGGTGTTTTCATCTATACCACCCTGAATCACATCAAGTATTGCCTACCCAATGGAGACAGTGGCGTAATAAGGACCCTTGATGTCCCTATATACATCACGAAAGTTTCCGGAAACAAGGTTTTCTGCTTAAATCGGGATGGAAAAAACAAGGTTATAGTTATTGATGCAACGGAATATATATTCAAATTATCCTTGCTAAAAAAGAAGTATGATCATGTCATGAACATGATCCGAAACTCACAGCTTTGTGGGCAAGCCATGATTGCGTATCTACAACAAAAGGGGTTTCCGGAAGTTGCGCTTCACTTTGTAAAAGACGAGAGAACCCGTTTCAATCTGGCTCTCGACAGCGGGAATATTCAGATAGCTGTTGCTGCGGCTAAGGAGATAGACGAGAAGGATCATTGGTATAAGTTGGGAGTTGAGGCTCTTCGTCAAGGAAATTCAGGAATCGTGGAGTATGCTTACCAGAGAACGAAGAATTTCGAGAGACTATCTTTTCTTTATTTGATTACTGGGAACATTGAAAAGCTGTCGAAAATGCTTAAGATTGCTGAAGTCAAGAATGATGTTATGGGTCAGTTCCATAATGCGCTTTATTTGGGTAATATTAGGGAACGTGTTGGAATTTTAGAGAATGCTGGCCATTTACCTCTTGCTTACATTACTGCTTCGGTTCATGGCTTAACGGATGTTGCTGAACGACTTGCGGAAGAATTGGGAGACGTTCCCACGTTGCCGAAAGGTAAGGTGGCGTCACTTCTAATGCCGCCCGCTCCCGTCATGCGTGGCGGAGATTGGCCGCTCTTGAGAGTCATGAGAGGCATTTTCGAGGGTGGTCTTGATAACGTTGGTAAGGGTGTTACTGGCGAGGACGAAGAGGTAAATGATGCTGATTGGGGTGAAGAACTGGATTTAGTTGATCTGAATGGTTCAGAGAACAGAGATATTCAAGAAGTACTGGAAGATAGAGAAGTCAATGAAGATAATGATGAGGAAGGAGGGTGGGAGCTTGAAGATTTGGAGCTTCCTCCTGAGGCAGACACTCCGAAAGCTTCTAGAAGTTCCCATTCGTCTGTTCTTGTGGCCCCCACTCCCGGAATCCCTGTCAGCCAACTTTGGATCCAAAAATCCTCTCTGGCGGCTGAACATGTAGCAGCTGGCAACTTCGATACCGCAATGAGATTGTTGCATAGGCAACTGGGAATACAAAACTTTGCCCCTTTGAAATCCATGTTTATCGATCTTCATGTTGGGAGCCATTCTTATCTACGTGCATTCTCATCTGTTCCTGTATTGTCTATGGCAATTGAACGGGAATGGACCGAGTCTAATGTGCGGGGTCCACCTGCACTTGTGTTCAACTTTTCACAGTTGGAAGAGAAACTAAAGGCAGGTTATAAAGCCACAACAACTGGAAGATTTTCTGAAGCTCTTCGGATTTTATTGAATATTCTTCACATCATTCCTCTTATAGTGGTTGAGTCAAGACGAGAGGTTGATGAAGTGAAGGAACTGATTGTTATTGTGAAAGAGTATGTTTTAGGTCTACAAATGGAGCTCAAAAGAAAAGAACTCAAAGACGATCCTATTCGTCAACAAGAGCTTGCTGCTTATTTCACCCACTGCAATCTTCAAGTTCCACATATGAGGCTTGCACTGCTGAATGCAATGAAATTATCTTACAACGCAAAGAACCTTAACACGGCTGCCAATTTTGCCAGACGGTTTCTCGAGACAAATCCCACAAATGAGAACCAAGCAAAGACAGCGAGACAAGTGTTGCAGGCGGCGGAAAAGAATCTGACTGATTCAGCTAAGCTGAACTACGATTTCAGAAATCCATTTGTAATATGTGGGGCCACTCATGTCCCCATTTATCATGGTCAGAAAAAAGCTTTGTGCCCATATTGCAGCTCCAATTTTCTGCCAAGCCAAGAGGGGAAGTTGTGTACTGTATGTGATCTATCGGTGGTAGGTATGGATGCTTCGGGCCTGTTATGTTCTCCCTCACAGGTAAGGTGATATGATGAGGAAAAGCTGAAGTTCAATACATATACTTTTGGTAATGCAATCATCCAGCTGGCCCTTCTGTCATGAAGATATAAGGTAAGATCGTTATTTGCTAGTAGAATAGGTGAAAGGATGGAAGAATTTTTTTAAGGAAAAATTCTTTTTTATTTTATTTTGACATTTGGTCAATGCAGGTGAGCAAAGGATAGTGCGATTGTTCAAAGGCGCTGTTACAGATCCTTGTCGGAAGTATAGATGTGTAAGATCCCTTTGATAAGCGAGATACGTTGACACTGTTGGCTGCACTTGATTACTTTAAAATCGTGTTTTAATTCTTGTAATGCATTGCAGGGTATATACCCTTCGTTTGCCAAGGTACCCTATTGACTACTTTAGAAGAATATTTTGTTTATGATCATAATCTGAATTGATCATTGTATTTCTACTTGATTTAAGCATGTAAGTACTTATAATATAGGATTTATAATCGTAATTTGCTATTATTATTGGATCCACAATTTCTGAAATGTGGCATGATACTTTCAGATTTGCTAATGCTCAGGCAGTTTGGTGAGATTTGGTGGTATACAGTTAGGGGCCGTTTACCAAACGATTACCCATGTAAGTGCTTACCAAGTCACATTACCTTACCAGATGAATATGGCAAGGGCCAAGAATCTTACCCGGTAAGAGCAAAGGCAAGGACCGAGAGTCTTACCCGGTAAGCGAGTGCGGCGCCTCTTACCATGGTTAGCGCTTACCGGGTAAATTGTTGTAAATGATGCCATTTTGGTGGACTAAAATCTTACCCGGTAAGTAAGTGATAATTTTGAGTTTTACCGTTAAGTACTTGCCGGGTAAGTGATTAGGTAAACGGCCCCTTAGTCTAGGACCATGTACTATGCCTTGTGCCCTTATCCTTGAAGTTCATTCCTAGTTTTCTGACATTTGTCTTGTGAGACTTTTGGTGCCACATGATTCGATCTATTTAACACATCATGCCAACCAACCGTTAAAGGATGGTCCTGTGGTCCAATGTGACTGCGTTAGGTTCCAGCTTTTTCACACCATCTCAACTAACCCATAGTTATCTACAAGGTTCAATATAAACCGAACCAAACCAAATGAACCCAATGTATCCCATCCAAAAGTGGGATCTGTGGAGGATAAGACGTACGCATACATGACCTCTACCCAAGCTGATGACTTAATTGAATGTATCCCGTTCAATTATGGTGAGAAAGGATCTCCACCTTTGGATGCACATTAGGATGAGAGACACCGAGATGAGATGCACCGGATCAATCCCTGTATCAAGCACGATTCATGGGTGGGTTTGAGATTAACAGTGATCAAAGGTCCAGATCCCTTCTTACCTTTTCACTCTTTTCGTCAAAAAGCATAACCCTAAATATGGAAACTACACCCCTAGTCTAACTTACTAATCTCCCTCTACCTCTCCAGCTACCTATGGATCCCCATCCTTAGCCGCCACCCTAGTCTTGCATCCGTCTCCAAGAGCTTCTATCAGAGGTTGATGTCCTCTGAAACGCCTAAAGCGCTCATCCCACTAGTTTCAATATCTTTAACTCAAAATTATGCGGAAAGAAAAAGTAGAACTTTTGCAGTTTGCTTATCGATGGGATCCAATCTCATTATGGAAAAATGTTCTTAATACAAACATGAAAAGTGGAACAATCTCAGCACACAAAGAAAGGGTTCAATCTTACCACTTAGAAGACCAGCCACATTGCTTGATGGTTCTACTTTTAGTCAGTCAAGATTTTTAACGGGTTGCTCCCAGACCCTACCTCTGTGTTGGATATATCGGGTCTGTTTGGTTTGGTTTTATTCTATCCCACCTCTGTGTAGGATATAGTAGGTCATATACGGGGTCCACTTGGTTTTGTTTTATACTTGACAGGTTGCTGCTTCAGGAAGCCAAGGTCGGCATATGCTATGGGTGTGAACTGTGTATCATTAGGAAGTTCTTGCATGCCCTGCAAATTGCAGGACCTTTGTAGCACACTACTCCATTATTTTACTTTATAGACAACCAAAAACTGAGAAAAAGGAGTCTTATATTATATATATATATATAATTATTTATATATATGCCTGTCTCCCTTCTGCATGCTCATTTAACTTCTGCTAAAAGACTTCCAATTTGATCCTATGTGGGGACAGAGTGCATCCTAAGGCATCCCCACCTACAGTCCATTCTGTCTCCTATGATTCTGGGATGGGGTGGGGTGGGGTTAGTCTAGTTGTCAGTACTCAGTAGTAGCAGTTGGCCCTTATATATCGAGTACTACAGTCTACATCATATGCTGCATTTGGTTCAAACATGAACTTAGCACTTAGAACATACTTGTGGATTCTTTTGTTTTTCTTCATATTATTCATGTTTGATAGCGTAAATGGCGAAGAAAAGGAAGTTGTAGTTAGCAGTGGCACAAACATTACATCTCTAGTCTCTTCTACAGCTGAAGGAAATAAAGAAATAAAAAACAAGACTACCAATAGTATCGTAATCAGCAATAAAGGAAAAGACAATGGAGGTGGTGGTTATGGGTGGGGGTTTGGTTGGGGATGGGGTGGGGGTGGTGGTGGTGGTGGTGGTGGTGGTGGTGGTGGATGGTGGAGATGGGGGTGTCGGAAACATACAAGAAAGAGAAGTCGTGGACGTGGCCGTGGCCGTGGTCATCATCACTATGGTGGGCATAGAGACTTTAATCCAATCGGAGAAAACTTTTATGTAATGGGGGAGTTTGCAGAGTGCATGGGAGGAGGGAGGTGCAGAGGGATGAGATTGGACTGCCCTCTTCACTGCAGTGGCCCCTGTTTCTACGACTGCACTTATATGTGCAAACCTCACTGCCGCCGCCGCCAGTAACCGCCCCTCCTGTGCTGCTCCGGTGAAGTATGTTTGATTCTTTTTCTGTTGGATTTTCTCCTATTAGAGTTTTTTGCAGACATGATTTTCTTGTTTCATTATTCTTTTTCGGTTTTAGTTAGTCGGGTTTTGTCGTGTGGTTAATTCGGTTTAGAGCATCATTTGTGATCATGATTTTAGATGTTATTAATTCGATTACTAATGTTTGATTGAGACGTAAATACCCATTTTACCGTTTGGTTTAATTTTAAATTTAAAACTAATTGGACTTTTTTGAATAGAGCTTATTGAAGGGGACATGTTACCTTTCACCATTGGTGACGGATCCAAAAATTATGTCAAAGTGTCAATAACGACATAAAATAATTATCGTAGTATTATATAAAGTAAAATAAAAGTAACGTCATTTTTATGATGTAACTTATGTTTCACCCTTGTGAATAACAAACGACATTTACCATCCTAGGTCAGCCAGTCAAATAATCCTCCTCGGCGACGCAACAACGCCTTGAACCAAATCACATCCCCGTGTCGTGATTCTTGTACTATACGCTCTCAGTTTCGTTACAACAAAAATAAGTTTTATGCCCCTTTTGGACTCGGAAACAAAGTCTGAATTGGAAGAGCTTAGTTTTGATGTATCATGTGCCTAAAACGAAGTGTGAGTCAGTAACGGAATAAGAAATTGATGTTTGAAGTGTTGAAATTGAAATGAATGTCTGGACCTGGACAGCCATTGCCCCACATACGTCTTAAGCGAAACGAATAATTAATTTATGTATGATTTTCATAGTTAGAATAATCAAATTACTGTGACTAAAAGGCTTTTTTTATTGATGTGAATACCGACAAAATTTGGACCCTCATGACTTGCATAAAAACTACCTGTGTTTTTTTCTTTGTCGATCATCAAAATTTGCAGGATTATTAGTGTAAAATTTATAAAATTATTTTCAATTAACTTGCAAAAATAGGACATAACCTTGGGAAGGGTGTCCTAAGCTATGCCTAGACTAATCCATTGGCAAATTATGACTGTAAGACATGAGCCTTGATTAAACCTCAGTGGTCACAATTGTTGTGTACGCCTGAATTAGAACCCTGGGCAGATGGGATATTCCACCACATCCCCCAGGACCTTAACCAGTACGCCACAAAGGTTGTGGTTATGTTTTTCCTAGTTTGTAGAACTATTTGACATTTCCTTGTAAGCTTAAGCTCATTTACTTGACGTTTACTTGGTCATTTATTTTATCGAATAAACAAGATAAGAACCGAGAATCTTATGTTGGAAAATTAATATACATATTAATATTAATTGAATGAAAATTAAGGATAAGGTCTTTGACCTTCCACATCCTTCGTTACAATCAATGGAATTAAGTTCCATTATGATTCATCTCTTGAACTTCCTTAGGTTACTAACAAGTTCCCCATATAAATAACTCAACAATTGAGTTCATAAAGAAGAGGAAAATGTTAGAGACAAGGAACAAAAAGGGAAAAGAGTGTAAAAGTGAAAAATCAATGAAATAGATGCTCAAGTTCAGGCATGAAGGTGAAGTCCGGCAGAACTCGATTCTGTTTAGAGTCGTTGTATCCTGGGAAACCGACGTTCCGGATGGGGACGAATCGGTTTTAAGGAAACCGTGTTCAACACGGGCCTCGGCTTAATACTCCGGTTTGTTCCATCTTTCATTAAATTATTTTATAATTCAGTTTTGGTGAAACAGATTTTCCTACAATCTTAAAACCGATTCATTATGTTTCACCTAGCGGATACATGGTTGTTTAACAATTGGGGTTCCAGTGCATTTGCTTTCAACAAAAGTGCTTGTATTCTTGAAAGCAAAACATATGCATGCGAAAGCTTAAACATTGTTAGTTGTTTTATCATGTCCTCTTAAAAGTCGGTGGCTTATTTCTTAAGTGAAAAACATTTGTGGGGAAAAAATGTTTTCTATGGTGCAGTTGTTTTATACAACAAAAGGAAACATAAAGGAGATTTTATACTTCTACTTATGGTGTTGCTGTTTTAGCACAACAAAACGAATTTTTGAATTATTACTCTCAACACATGTGAGTTTTGTTGTTTTGAAACAAGAAAACCAAATTTGAATTTTGGTGTTTTATGTGGTGTTTTCGAACATCGTAAGGATTTTTTTTTCTTGTTGCCAAGAGCATGAAAAGAAAAAAAAAATGTACATATTTTGGTTGTGGATAAGAAGTTACGTATTTTCCCATCGTTTTGAGACAACGGGGAATAAAGTTAGTTTGATTTGTGTGATCTTCATTATGAAACTAAAATAAGTAACGTGACTAGTTATTTGGGCTATGGATTCTAGATGGAAAATCTACCGGGTAATGTCCAAAACAAATGTTGCATTTGTCATGTATTTGGACATGTTTGAATCCGTGAATGTGCATAAAGTTAACTACAATAATTTGTTTATGCACTAAATTTATGTGTGTAGAGAGTATTCGTTTATATGTTTATACGTATTCATACAAGAAAAACTATAAATAATGTTGCCCGTATATGTTTAGTATCTGAAAGCATGTTCGTTGAAGATGGATATTGTTAGCACTCCACATCGATGGGAGGGGATTTGATTATCAGGACAAATAGTTGCTTGAAAAGAAGAAAAAAACGTTCAAGATGATATATTCAGATAGATGCTCGAGAAAAAGAGTCATAATATGAAGATATCATACAATGAAATCTATGTAGATAGAAACTCCATTTGTTTCATGGAATTTTAGGTTTGCAAGAAATTATTTTGTTATCATGTTGATATTTTAAACTAGCATTTGAAAATTTGTTGATTAAATGTCAATATTAAAATTGACCTTAAAGTGAATTTTAATATAATATTAAATCCTAATTAATACCGTAACCGACAATTGTTGAAGGTATTTTAATGAGTAGTTGAATTTTCATAATGTATCATGATCTAAATATATGAGTCAAACGAGACGTAGATCACTAGTTTACTATATGACGAAGTGATCATGGTGGTGAATGTGTTGATTCACTAAGTAACATTACATTTATATATATATATATATATCACTTAGTAAAGTAAGACAACTCAAACATTGTGATGCTAAGTAAGAAATAGGTCGTTCTATCGACTTCTAACTTCTAAAAGTATGTATGCCCATGAAAGTCAAGACACAAAGAAAGGTTGAATACCTTGAAATGTGGGGGTGTCTTGCCAAAGGATGTGAGAATCGGTACAAAGATGATTGACTATGTTACGGTTGGTTATACAACCATAAATCTGAAATCAAATAATGATTTGATGCAAATCTAATAAATTTTGATCAAATTCATCAAACGACATGTAGATATTGTTGATGAAAATGTTGTAAATCAAACTCTAATGTTATGACATTAAAAGTTTGACCAAACATGATAGAGTTTGGATTTAAAGTTGAATCCTCACTTTATGTTGATGATATATTTATCGTTGAAAATGGCTATAGGTACGAAAAATGGACTATGACAACTAGGATCCTTGAAATGGGATACCTAAGGTTGTCACCTATAAGGAGTTGGTGTAAGCACATGCGTTAATTGGTGATGACAAGAACCCTCATGTATGGTGCATTGACAATTACATCTGGCCAATGTTATTGTGAATACACCGATACATGTATGTGTACTTGATACATTGACTAGTGCAACATAAATGTTAAATGCCCTATGTGGTGAATATGGTATAGCCAACATGTCTATTGATGATAGAGAAGTAGACATCTTTCAAGGAGAATTTTCAAGAGATGTGTGAAGCTTGATAAAAGCTTAATCAGACTCAACTTATACTAAATAGATTGAGTAAATACTCAAACAATTCGAGTCACGAGATGTGTAAGGCAAACTCGTGAGTACAAATTGTCTTATTTGTATATCTGGTAAATGATGAAGGGTTAGCGATTCATATCGGATTTCAGATTATAAAGACTCCAAGCAACCGGTTGGTTTGTGATCACACTTGGAGAGACAATATAATTTGGAAATCCTTAAAACACATGGTTAGTTATGGAGTCTGTTGGACAACCAAGGGGGGGGGGGGGGGGGGGGGTAAGGTTGTATTATAAAAAATCTTACTTTCAAAAATTCTTTTGTAAATAAATACAGAGTAAATATAGTACAATACAGAAGAGTATAAATACAAACAGATACACAGAGATTGTATAAATAAATATAAATGCAAAGCAGTTTATATAAACAGATATAATAAAGCACAGCGGAAAAAATAAAGAGATAAAGGAAAGAGAATACTTGACACCGAAATTTTAAAGTGGTTCACCAATCACGCGGTTGGCTAGTCCACCTCGAGAAAACACTTCTCGGAGATCCAATAAGAAAACGTGTTCTTTACGGTGGAACACAAACCTTAGTACAACAAACGCGAATCACTCTTCTTTGAGAGAATTATGTGGATCACTCACTCTATTCAAACACTTACAAGAGGGTATAATTTTAATATGAATAATCACTCTTGTATAAGGTTTATCACTTGGATATTTTTAGAGAGTTTGATCACTTGAGTTGTGTTGCTGATTCAACTAATCGAGAGATTTTAATCTGCTATCAACTCAAGATTTCTTACTCAAAAACGTGTTTTATAATTTTAACAGTTTAATTATCAAGAGAAGAGGCTGCAGAGTCTTTATCAAATGCAGAGAGGAGTTATTGTAAATTGGTAGCTTTGAATGCTGGTAGGTTGCATGTATATATACTGGATGAGCAACAGTCCACGGGCTTTCGCGGTATACCGGCAATCCTTCGCGGTATACCGTGCAGAAGAAAAGTACATTGCAGAAGAGAAGGTCAACCCTGCAAAACAAAACGTAAACTTGTACCAGCGGTATACCGGCTATTCTTCGCGGTATGCCGTGCAGACAAAGGGAGCTTCCAACCAATCAGAGATATACACCATGCCTGCCGCGGTATACCGCCTGTACCTTCGCGGTATGCCGCCCAGAAAATTGTTGCAGGAAGCAGTACGCATGCGCAGATTCTTCTAGAAACAAATCTTTCACATTAAATGATCCAGCAAGATGATAAGATGTTGAGGAGAGCTGACTTGGTTTATTTAAAAAGACAGTATTAGAAAAATCCAAGTGGTATATTATTTTAGGGTGATTTATCATTTTAAAATTAAAACGACGAAAATCTTCAGTCTTGGATTCTTCAGATAAAATTATCGAGATTATTTAAAAGCTGCACACTCAGATAAAATATTAGATAATAAAGAATGCGGTGTGTTTTGTAATCATCAAAATAAATATGGAGATGTGATTTTATGTGTACCAAAAATATATCTTAATATTAAAGCTGGGTACACTTGCACCAACAATCTCCCCCTTTTTGATGATGACAAACACACGCTAAACAGGAGAGCATACTCGGTTTCTCTCCCCCTTTTGTCAAAGCAAAAAGGGTTAGGAAAGACGCTATGCTCCCCCTTGAAAGATGCTCCCCCTCAAGATATGAAATATTTGAGAGTTAGCATTTTCTCAAGGGTTGTACTCAAGCATGCCTAAACCAAGTCTTAGTTTAAAAAACGCAGTTTTGTTTAGGGCTTTAGTGAAAATATCGGCCAGATTATCTTCTGAATCAACCTTTTCAAGCACGATTTGGCCTTTTTGAACATTATCTCGTAAAAAGTGATGTCTCAATTCAATATGTTTTGTACGAGAATGTAAAACAGGATTTTTACTTAAGTTTATGGCACTTGAGTTATCACACATAATAGGAATTTTGGTTAGATGTACCTCAAAATCGGTAAGGGTGTGTTTCATCCAAAGGACTTGAGCACACGCTCTTGCGGCGGCTACATATTCCGCTTCGGTAGTAGACAACGCTACGGATTGTTGTTTCTTGGAGAACCAAGACACAAGTGAGAGACCTATAAAGGCACATACCCCACTAGTACTTTTTCGGTCAACAATAGATCCACCAAGATCGGAATCGGTGAAACACGTTACTTCTAACTCGGGTTTCTTTGCATACCATAAGCCAAGATTAGTAGTACCTCGTAAATATCGAAAAATACGCTTGACAGCTTCATAGTGAGTTTGTTTAGGTGAAGATTGAAAACGAGCACATAAACATACACTAAACATAATATCAGGTCTACTAGCAGTTAAATATAATAAACTACCAATCATACCACGATAAATCTTTTCATTAAAATCGTTTCCCTCCTCGTCACGAGATAATTGTAAGTTTGTGGTCATTGGAGTTTCAACGGGTTTGACATTTTCAAAGTTAAACTTTTTCAACATATCTTTACAATATTTAGATTGACTAATAAAAATACCAGTTTCACATTGTTTGATTTGCAATCCTAAGAAGTATTTTAACTCTCCCATCATGCTCATTTCAAACTCGCTTGTCATTTTCGCAGAAAATTCATTACACAGTTTTTCATTAGTGGAACCAAAAATAATATCATCAACATATACTTGCACAACTACAATATCATTTTGATCATATTTCACAAATAAAGTATTATCTATTTTACCCATAATATAACCACTAACAATTAGAAAGGTTTTTAATCTATCATACCACGCACGCGGAGCTTGCTTTAAACCATAAAGCGCCTTTTTCAATTTATAAACATGTGTCGGATTTTCAAAATTTTCAAAACCGGGAGGTTGAGAAACGTATACCTCCTCATTTATAATACCATTTAAGAAAGCACTTTTAACATCCATTTGAAATAATTTAAAATCTTTAGCATTTGCAAAAGCGAGAAGCATTCGAATAGACTCCAACCTTGCAACCGGTGCAAAGGTTTCATCGTAATCTATACCTTCTTGTTGATTGTACCCCTTGGCAACTAAACGTGCCTTGTTTCGTGTGACTCCACCGTTCTCGTCTATCTTGTTACGGAAGACCCATCTTGTGCCAATAATGGTTTGACTACTAGGGCAAGGAACTAAGTCCCACACATCATTCCTAGTAAATTGGTTTAACTCTTCTTGCATGGCCATTATCCAATCCTCATCACCTAAAGCTTCATCTATGGTTTTAGGTTCTATGGTTGAGATAAAGGCATGGAAAGCACAATGGGTATGGATTTGTGATCTAGTTGTCCTTTGGTTTAGGTCACCTATAATTTGATCTACGGGATGGCCTCGAGCGGTTCTAAGGTTAGGATCATCTATACCTTGTGGAATAAAGCAAGGAGGGGCATTACTAGATTCAATATTATTTGTGGAAGGTTGGGTACCTAAATCCAAGTTGCTAAGTTGTTGTGCTAAGACGTCTCCCTCACGGATATTGTCATTTGCTAAGGGTGCACTCGGTTTGGGAGGACTCTCGTCAAAGCTAACATTTAGGGATTCTTCTACAACCATGGTCTCCTTATTTAGAATTCTATAGGCTTTGCTATTCCAAGAGTAACCTAGGAACACTCCCTCATAGGCTTTGGCATCGAATTTGGTTAAGTAGGATTTGGTGTTTAAAATGAAGCATTTACAACCAAAAACTTTCAGGTGAGCTAAGGAAGGTTTTCTACCACGGTAAAGTTCATAGGGTGTCTTATTTAGGATATTTCTAACTAGGACACGGTTTAGCACATAGGTTGCGGTAGCAACGGCATCACACCAAAACTTTTGGGGAACTTGATGTTCGTTTAGCATGGTTCTACTCATTTCTTGCAACGTTCGATTTTTCCTTTCAACAACCCCATTTGACTGAGGAGTTCGAGGAGCCGAAAAGTTATGAGTTATACCATGTTTATCACAAAAGGCACCAAATTGGATATCATTATCGAATTCTCGTCCATGGTCCGTACGTATGGAAACAATCGTACAACCTTGTTGGTTTTGAATTCGTTTTCCCAAAATTTTAAACTTTTCAAAAGCCTCATTTTTATGTCTCAAAAATAAAGTCCAAGTATAACGGGAATAATCATCCACAATAACCAAAGTGTAAAAATTTCCTCCAAAACTTTGAATCGCCATAGGGCCAAAAAGATCCATATGAAGAAGTTCTAAAACTCTTTGAGTAGAAATAACATTTTTAGATTTATGAGAAACGTGATGTTGTTTGCCGACACGACAAGCATCACAAAAATGATTATCAAACTTTAATTTTGGAAGGTCACTCACAAGCTCCTTATTTTTTAAGTTTTGCATTAATCTTAGATTAGCGTGACCTAAACGTCTATGCCATAAAGTAGAAACATCATAAATAGAAGATAAGCATACATTTTCAGATACAACAGTTTTGCAAATATATAAATTTCCTTTCACAGAACCAGTTAAAAGAACTTTGCCATTTTTCAAGATTTTGCACGAGTCTTCTTCGAAGACGACAGTTATACCATTTTTACACAATTGGCGAACACTTAACAGATTAAAATGCAAATTATCAACATGATTCACATCAAGAAATTTAACATTATTGCAAGAAACTGTACCTCTCCCAATTATATTTCCTTTGGAGTTTCCTCCAAAAATTACCTGTCCACCATCACATGACTTATATGATGAAAAAAGATTGCTGTTTCCGGTCATGTGACGTGTGCAACCACTATCGAGTATCCAGTCCATATCAAGGTTTATCTACAATAATAAAGATGTAACTTTTATGGTCCCCATTTCTCGTGGGTCCTTGTAAATTAGTTTCAAGATAACAACCAACATATATATAAAGTTAAGCAAAATATATATATATAATAGATCAAAAAGAATATATATATATGTAGTACGTATGTATATATATATATAAACAAAAGTACATATAACAATATATTACTTATATATACAAGAAAATATATCATATTTAAACTATATATATATATATATATAATATATAACACATTTAAAACCATAAACGCATACCACCGGGATTATCATTACTAAACATTCCTTTTGGAATCCATTTATTTATCATTTTAATTTTGCGATTGTATTTATCATACACATAAAAACAAGCATTTATATTCGCATTATTTTTAGGTTTAGAATACTTATCGTTATACATGCGAGCATACGGTTTTCTCGTATTATAATTTACATTATGCATTTTAGGTACATACGGAGGTTTTTGCATATACGGCTTTCGTGTATTAAACTTAGGTGGTTCATAACATCTTTTAATAGGCATGCAATTACATTTTTCAACACATGTATTTGAACCTATACCTTTTCTACAATTTATACGGTTCGACATATTAAGCATGTTAAGAACTTTTTCATTACTACTTTCAAAAGCTTTAGCTAACATGTTATCTTTTTCATATGAAGCACATTTAGCCTTTAAACATGCAATTTCATTTTCAAGAATATCACATTTTGTACAAATAATATTTTCATGTGACTTTTTATTTAAGCATGCAATTTCTTTCTTTAGAGCATCACAAGATTTACAAAAATCCTTTTCTCCTAATTTAGTTTCTAATTTAGCAATTATATTCATATCATTTGCAGATTTTTGATTAACATTATTTATTTCCTTTTTACATGTATTTACAGTTTCTTTTAACATAGCAATTTCGTCTTTATAATTATTTGCAAGATTAGCCATTTTATGAAACGATTCATGCAATAATTCAAGATTGTTTTCGCTATCGCTATCATAATCACTATCGTAATTTGAATAAGAAGTGTTTACCTCGTTGTCGCTTTCAGCCATAAGACAAATGGCTTGATAGTCATCTTCTTCTTCACTCGCGCTCCACGCGCCTCCAATGAAGGCTTTATCCTTCTTGTTTTGGTACTTGTTCTTTTTCGGACATTCATTGGCGTAATGATCTTTGTCGCCACACGAGTAGCAAAATCCTCTCTTTGGCTTAGCTTTATCGTCACCACTTGAGTCGTCATTTTTCTTTACTTTTTCGTCTCGTTTATGGAACTTACGACTTCGGTTTTCACCACCACGACGGTAGTTGCCGTTTCTTTGAAATCTGCCATTGTTAGAAAATTTATTATTATTAAAAAACTTGGAGAAGTTTCTTACCAACATGGCGACTTCATCGTGAGTTTCGGAAGGATCTTTTGAGGAGCTAGCTTTCTCCTTTTTCTTCTCGACTTTTGGTGTTGAGACATTGAGAGCGATTGACTTCTTTTTAACTTGCTCCCTTTCTTTATTTCTTTTAAGTGCAATTTCGTGCACCTTGAGATTTCCGATTAAGTCATCTATCTTCATTAGGGAAAGGTCACGGGAGTCTTCCAAAGATGTTATCTTTTGCATCCACTCCGAAGGAAGGGCTCGTAGGATTTTCCTTATATAGTCCTCGTTAGGATAAGTGCGATCCAAACCTTTCAAAGTAGTCATAATAAGGTTAAATCTTTTAAACATTGAGTCAATTGACTCATCTTGTTTCATTTCGAATAGTTCATAATCGTGAACTAGAATATTTACTTTACTTGATTTAACTTCCGTGTTTCCACGATGAGTATTATTTAAACTTTCCCATATTTGATTAGCGGTTTTATATGTATATACTCTTTCAATTTCATCAGTTGTTAAAGCAGCATATAATATATTTTTAGCTTCAAAGTTTAAACAAAAATGAGATTCATCAGCAGTAGTCCATTCATCTAAAGGTTTATCAATAAAAACATCATCTTTAACAATTTTGGGTTTAAAGTTCCCATTTTCAATTATGTCCCAAATCTTTTGATTTTTGCCACGCACGTGACATTCAAATAGCTCGGCCCAAATGCCAAACTTTTCAGTATCTATCAAAGGAGGTTTTGAAAACACAATATTAGTTTGTTGAGTCATTTTAGAAGAAAAAAAATTAAGCAGAAAAATTTTGAAAGCCCTGCTCTGATACCAATTGTTGGACAACCAAGGGGGGGGGGGGTAAGGTTGTATTATAAAAAATCTTACTTTCAAAAATTCTTTTGTAAATAAATACAGAGTAAATATAGTACAATACAGAAGAGTATAAATACAAACAGATACACAGAGATTGTATAAATAAATATAAATGCAAAGCAGTTTATATAAACAGATATAATAAAGCACAGCGGAAAAAATAAAGAGATAAAGGAAAGAGAATACTTGACACCGAAATTTTAAAGTGGTTCACCAATCACGCGGTTGGCTAGTCCACCTCGAGAAAACACTTCTCGGAGATCCAATAAGAAAACGTGTTCTTTACGGTAGAACACAAACCTTAGTACAACAAACGCGAATCACTCTTCTTTGAGAGAATTATGTGGATCACTCACTCTATTCAAACACTTACAAGAGGGTATAATTTTAATATGAATAATCACTCTTGTATAAGGTTTATCACTTGGATATTTTTAGAGAGTTTGATCACTTGAGTTGTGTTGCTGATTCAACTAATCGAGAGATTTTAATCTGCTATCAACTCAAGATTTCTTACTCAAAAACGTGTTTTATAATTTTAACAGTTTAATTATCAAGAGAAGAGGATGCAGAGTCTTTATCAAATGCAGAGAGGAGTTATTGTAAATTGGTAGCTTTGAATGCTGGTAGGTTGCATGTATATATACTGGATGAGCAACAGTCCACGGGCTTTCGCGGTATACCGGCAATCCTTCGCGGTATACCGTGCAGAAGAAAAGTACATTGCAGAAGAGAAGGTCAACCCTGCAAAACAAAACGTAAACTTGTACCAGCGGTATACCGGCTATTCTTCGCGGTATGCCGTGCAGACAAAGGGAGCTTCCAACCAATCAGAGATATACACCATGCCTGCCGCGGTATACCGCCTGTACCTTCGCGGTATGCCGCCCAGAAAATTGTTGCAGGAAGCAGTACGCATGCGCAGATTCTTCTAGAAACAAATCTTTCACATTAAATGATCCAGCAAGATGATAAGATGTTGAGGAGAGCTGACTTGGTTTATTTAAAAAGACAGTATTAGAAAAATCCAAGTGGTATATTATTTTAGGGTGATTTATCATTTTAAAATTAAAACGACGAAAATCTTCAGTCTTGGATTCTTCAGATAAAATTATCGAGATTATTTAAAAGCTGCACACTCAGATAAAATATTAGATAATAAAGAATGCGGTGTGTTTTGTAATCATCAAAATAAATATGGAGATGTGATTTTATGTGTACCAAAAATATATCTTAATATTAAAGCTGGGTACACTTGCACCAACAGAGTCTGTTCTCATAGCTATGGGAAAGTATAGACAAGAAACTGAATCGCTTGATTATAAGAGGATGTAACCTAGTACGGCTAATACTCCCAACTAAGGTTATCTTTGTTGACTAAGGATAACATTGCGGATCCGCTAACTATATTGTGAAAATAGAGAGTTGGTGAGTAAGTCGTTTAAAGGGAATGTGATTGAAGCCCATGGAAAAGTTTGTGCAAAGGAAACCCAACCTAGCTGATTGGAGATCCCAAGATCTAGGTTCAACGGGACAACCTAATTGTACGAACTAAGTCAGATCACTGTGGGGGTAACCCATGTCCATTCCTTTGATAAACAGTGTGTGGTATCAGGTTAAGCATTTGGTTTTTAATGATCAAAGTGAGATCACCTATGTGAGAAGAAGTGGGGTCGCTTCTAAGGGAATTATGGGGGCTCAATTCCTAACAGTTCTCGTAGAACCAGGCAAGTGTTCATGACCATAACGAACACACCAATGAGGACTTTACTATGTCAGGAAGAATCCTGTGTGAAGTGGGTTAATGTTTATGTCAGGATCGATTCTTAACAAGAATTAAACTTCTTAGAAACAGAATTTAGAGAATCTTTCGGAATAGAACTCTAAATCAATTAAAGAACAATCAATAGAAATTCAATAAACTGTATATATATCAAACAGTTATTACTCACAAGTTTTACACCAAACCTCAATCTTGTTGAACAGGCTCAACAAGACGATTTCTACTTCTCTAGAAATAGGATCTATGATCTTGAGGTTAATTCACTCTTGAATGAATATCGAATTCTGTATACTATCTATCTTCTGTTTTCGTATTTTCTAATAGCTATCTATCAATACTATTTATACAAAAGTAATTACAAGATAACTATCAAAAGTAAATTGATCTTCTGAATCTTCGTTAAACATATCTTGATCAATTCCTTATTTGTCTCCAAAAGCATCGCATCCCAAACTTATCAACTCAGCAGTATTAATGATGATTTGGCTCAGCAGCATTAACAACCTTCAGCAGTATTAACCTTCACAGTCTTCAAGCAGTAGTAACTCAGCTCAGCAGTACTAACCATGTCTAGCAGTAGTAATTTTGGTCTAGCAGTACTAACTTCATCTAGCAGTACTAACTTCGTCTAGCAGCAGTAACCTTGCCCAGCAGTAGTAACGAAGAACTGGCAGTAGTAATGTAGACTTAGCAGTACTAACCATACTTAGCATATCTTCAGTTCCCAACAATCTCCCCCTAACTTGACTTTTAGGAAAAGAAGTCAAGTTCTTCAGATGATGCTTCCAAAACTTAGTCATCATGTACACACAGATTAGGACTTAGACCTAGACTCTGATTGAGAATCCTTTTTACCAAGAATCTACCCATTGCTGAATCCTTGTTGCAGGTCAGCTTAGTGTGTAACATTCCTTGCAGCCTCTTCATGCTGTGATTGTATATTTCATCTACCAGATAGTATTCTTGAGTTGCAGAGTCAAGGGAGATGACATATACTCCACAGTTTTCATAGAGCATCCAGTTGGTAATGGCTTGAAACTGTGTGTTTAACCTATGCTGAACTGCTTCAGGTTTGAACATTTGGCACAAGAATTCAAGTACCATTTTAGAAATTGACATCCCTTGCTCAGTCAGCATGTTTTCATATATCTTCATCCCAACTTTGAACATCTCTTCTAAGTCTGATCTTGAGCAAGTTCTGACAATTTTTCCCCAAGTAGAAAAGACTTCAAATTTTCCATCTGCTCTTTTTATCCTAATGAACTCCTTTCTACCATCTTTCAAAGTGTCCCAAAAGATGATTTCAGGAGCCTTAGATGATATTGGTTCAGCCTGAAGTGGAATTGGGTTAGAGTCAACACTAGTAATGTACAAATCACATTGGGCATCCGTTTGTGATTTCACATTGCCTGATTGCCCTGATGGAGTTGCCACTTCTTCTTCAGCAACTTTTCCATCAGATTTTTCTTTCACTGTTTCCTCCTGGGCCTCTTCTGCAGATGACTCCACCCTTGGCTTCTTTTCATTTTTCTTCTTTGAAGTTATGGGCTGGGTTCTTGGTCTTTTCTTTGACATCATCTTAGTTCTTTTAAGAGTTTTAACAGCTTCAGGAGTTGGTTCAGCTGCTTTAAGTTTTTCAGCAGCAATAACCATTTCTGCTGCTATGGCTGTTACTGCTTCTCTTAGAACATGTAATGATGCTGCTTCAATGCTGTTCTTCACAATCCAGTATATTTCTTCATCTATTTCAGCTTGAGTTGTAGTCACTGCTTCCTGTTCAGTTTCTGCTGCTTTGTCTGTTTGGCCTTCAGCAGCATTAACAGTTTCTGCTGCTTGTTCAAACTCAGCAGCATTAACAGTTTCTGCTGATGTGGTTTCTGCTGCTGTGGTTTCTGCTGCTTTAACACACTCTTCCCCCTTTTCTGTCTCACTGGACTCCCCCTTAAACTGTGCATAATCCATATCCATCTCAGTCTCTATGTGAACAGTCTCCCCCTCAATTTGTGGACCCTTCAGTTTCAGTTCTGCTTCTGACTCTGACTCCCCCTTTTTGGGAGCATCATCAGTTGAAGTTCTTCTTCTTAGCACAAATCTTGCCTTTTTCTTTTTGTTCAGCAACTTGGTGACCATCTTTTTGAGCTTCTCAATTTGAGACTGTTGGTAGGTGACCACAGTCTTAAGTTGCTCAATCTCTTTCTTTTGTGCCATAACATCCAAGTTGATATTCCCTATGGTTTCCATCAATTCCTCATAGTTATATCTATCCTCACCTTGTTTAGAAGTGTTTACCTTCTTTAAAGGATCCTTGGAAGTTTCAGCAGAAGCCTTCTGCCTAGCAGAAGCACTACCTGCCCCCTTGGTTTCTTGGCACCTGGGTCCTCCTAATGATTTCTCATTTAGAGTTGCCATGGGGAAGGTCTTATTTATGTTACCACTGTCCTTCTCTGTGCTAGCAGAAGTAGTGGCAGCCTTAGCACCCATATGGTCATCCTTCTCCTTAGAGACCACCTTCTTGGGGTTGGGAGACACCCCTGTGGTTTCCCTGTTGATATTCTCAATTGGAGAATGCTCCAATTGAGGGCTTAAAGGCTTAGGGCTTTGAGTAGGTACATCAAGGGAAGGAGCCTTGTGCACCTTTCTTCTTTGAAACCTTTTGGTGATTGTGGGAGTGGGCTGTTCAAGAATGGACTGAGGGATGTCTTTTGAGATGGAAGGTTGGGATTGGTCATCAGTGGGTTGATCTAATGAGGGCCTTGATCCTGATGCCATACCTTCAGAGGGGTGGGACACAACCATCATTGTAGAGAACAATGGTGTGTCAACTCCTTCCGAGTCCCTAGGAAGTCTTTTCATATTTGAAAAAACCTTCCCTTTAGGGGATTTGGGTACATATACCTCAGTAAACTGAGGTAAGTCCATCAATTCCTTGTTAAGAACTTCTTGCACAAACCTTGGATACATGAAAAAGGTCTTTTTGGATTCCAAGTTTGATACAAGATCATTAAAGATCATTGCTGAAAATTGTACTTTCTGGCAGTGGATAAGCAGACCAAGGCATATGCAATGGGACTGCTGAACTCACTCCATCCAGTAGTTTTCTTGGAAATACAGTGCATCAGGGTATGAACAAGAAATCTCCATTGGTTGAAAAATTTTGACTTGTAGAATTTAAAAACACCAATGGGACCTTCATACCCCATTCTTTGTAAAGTAGAAAAGAGTTCTTCATTAGGAATAGAAGATATACCTGAAGCATCATTCAACTGAAGAGAGATGCGAATAACCTCTTCAGTGACTTTCAAGGGTTTATCACAAACCCTTGTTCGAATGGTTTTCTGCCCTTCTTCGACACTAACAGTGGCATTCTCCCAAAATTGTGTCTGATGTTCGATATAGATTGTTGGGCTCACCGTTAGGGCATAGGAGATGTGCGAGGATTTGAGAAAATCGACTATATCGTGGAATCCCGCAGCTTGTTTCGGCTTCTGAAGCATGGCTATTTCATTGTGCTCATCCACAAACTCCATGATTCCTGAGGATTCTTGAAAGAAAAGCACAGAGATTCTGGGAGACTAGGTTAGAACGAGAGAGAAGAAGTAAGTGCGAAGAGTCGTTATGAACTTGGGCGGGCAAACAGGGGTATTTATATGCCCTAGATTATCAGAAGCAGTATTAACTACCTCGCAGTATTAACTACCTAGCAGTATTAACTGCCAAGCAGTATTAACTACCTAGCAGTATTAACGACCAAGCAGTATTAACTACACTAGCAGTATTAACTGCACTAGCAGTATTAACTACTGAGCAGTATTAACTACCAAGCAGTATTAACTACCAAGCAGTATTAACTACCTAGCAGTATTAACTACCTAGCAGTATTAACTACCGAGCAGTATTAACTACCTAGCAGTATTAACTGCACTAGCAGTATTAACTGCAGAGCAGTATTAACTACTGAGCAGTATTAACTACCAAGCAGTATTAACTACCAAGCAGTATTAACTACCTAGCAGTATTAACTACCTAGCAGTATTAACTACCGAGCAGTATTAACTACCTAGCAGTATTAACTGCACTAGCAGTATTAACTGCACTAGCAGTATTAACTACTGAGCAGTATTAACTACTAGAACAGTATTAACTACTGGAACACAGGCAGTAGTAACTCTGCACTGTGCATCACTTGTCAAATCCTCAAATGTCAACTTACACATCACTTTTACCACTTCTCTTATCTTCTGCAGGATTATTTTCAAAAGTAGCATGTCCTCCATCAATTCATTGGAAATATTGAAGGCAGGCCATGTTACCTGTCATGTGCCTAGAGCAACCACTGTCAACATGCCAAATGCTTCTTCCCTTAAGCTGTTGGCTGCCCTGCACATCTGAGAAATCAATTAGTTTTTGTTGGGGACCCAAGCCATAGTGGTCTTGGGTCTCCCTTGATCATCAAAATACTTACATTCTGTTTTGATGAGCTTGTCAAAGTGAGGAACATCAGTGCTTGAGTACTTTGTTTTGATGATAGGTCTAGAAGCAGTACTAACTGATGTAGGAGTGCTAACTTTGGCAGCACTAACATTGCTTCCAGAAGTACTAGCCTTCTCAGCAGTATTAACTAACTTAGCAGTACTAGCACTAGAAGCAGTATTAATTGTTGAAGAAGTACTAACTGTGTTAGCAGTACTAACACTGCTAGTAACATTATTGCTTCCTGCAGTACTAACATTGTTAGCAGTACTAACTGAGTTGGCAGTATTATCATTAGTACCTTTAGGCATCCATACTCTAACACTTTCTGTTTCTGCCTTTTTCATGTGGCTTATGGTTTTAGCTTGTTTTTTTGCCACAACCTTCCTCACAGACTTTTTATATCCCCCACTCTTTCTGTAACCAGCAGGTTTTTGAAAATATCTTTGAGCATTAAACCTTTGGTTAACTGGATTGAAATAACAGTGTTTGGCTAAGTGATTTAGCTTACCACAGATGAAGCAAGGTTTTGGCCTGTTGATTCTGTTCAGGTCAACTCCTTGTCTCATAGCCCACTGGTTATTCCAGTTCCTTTGATTTCCCCTCTGATTATCATGTTTTTGGGGCTTGAGCTCTTGAGATTTCTTACAAGAACAATGTTTACAGGTATTGGGAGCCACAACTGTGGTCTGTTTGTAATGGACTCCCTTTTTCTCTTCATTCCTTTTGATCTCAGTGTTCTTGACACATGTACTCTCACATTCCTCATCAGAGTCTACTTTGTCAGTCTCATCCTCAGCAACTATTTCCTTTTCACAGGGATCTATATTAATCTTTAATTCAGGTTCCTTTCTATCCTTGGTCTCTAACAAATCAGACTTGGGAGGTATGTAGTTATTGTTGTAGGGTGGAGGTGTGGTATTGTACCCTATCACTACTTTCATCTTGTCATGGATTTGAGCCTTAATGATGGTATCCATGGTTTTAGAAGCACAGGTAAACTTTTCAACATCAAGTTTAACCTTCTCAAGCTCTTCTTTTAATTTCTCATTCTCCTCCCCAGACACTTTCAGCTTAATCTCATACTCATTCTTCTCCCACTTCCAATAGTTAGTATCATAGTGGTGTTGAAGTTCATTAGCTTGAAAAGCTCTAATCTGTTCCTCAAACCTTTCTACAATCCTAACATAATCTTTCACATCTTTCTCTAGCCTCTTGAGGTCATCACACATACCCTGATTGTGATCCCTATATTTTTTAACAGCATCAATGCAAGCTTGAGAACAGAGTTTAGATTGTACCTCAGTGGGAATATCAGATACTTCTGCCATAAGAGCTTGATTCTGACAGGCTTCCTCAGCTTGATCACTCCAATCAAATCCCATTCCTTGTTGAGAAACATGGGCTTGAGAGGAGCTTCTGTTTTGGTTTCCATTTGGAGCCTGTTGATGTGATCCTCCATAACACTCAACCTTGGATTGGTCAAAGCCTTCACCATCTTCTCCAATCTTTCCTTCATTACATGGGCCATTTTCTATGATGTCCCATATTGCATAATTAGTAAGAAGAATGTACTGCTTGATTCTCAGTTTCCACATGTCCAATTTATTGGGTTTGAGCATGGGAACTTTTGAAACAGGAGTACTGTGAGTATCCATTGAATTGTCCATAGCTTCTAAGATACCAATGCTCTGATACCACTTGTCAGGATCGATTCTTAACAAGAATTAAACTTCTTAGAAACAGAATTTAGAGAATCTTGCGGAATAGAACTCTAAATCAATTAAAGAACAATCAATAGAAATTCAATAAACTGTATATATATCAAACAGTTATTACTCACAAGTTTTACACCAAACCTCAATCTTGTTGAACAGGCTCAACAAGACGATTTCTACTTCTCTAGAAATAGGATCTATGATCTTGAGGTTAATTCACTCTTGAATGAATATCGAATTCTGTATACTATCTATCTTCTGTTTTCGTATTTTCTAATAGCTATCTATCAATACTATTTATACAAAAGTAATTACAAGATAACTATCAAAAGTAAATTGATCTTCTGAATCTTCGTTAAACATATCTTGATCAATTCCTTATTTGTCTCCAAAAGCATCGCATCCCAAACTTATCAACTCAGCAGTATTAATGATGATTTGGCTCAGCAGCATTAACAACCTTCAGCAGTATTAACCTTCACAGTCTTCAAGCAGTAGTAACTCAGCTCAGCAGTACTAACCATGTCTAGCAGTAGTAATTTTGGTCTAGCAGTACTAACTTCATCTAGCAGTACTAACTTCGTCTAGCAGCAGTAACCTTGCCCAGCAGTAGTAACGAAGAACTGGCAGTAGTAATGTAGACTTAGCAGTACTAACCATACTTAGCATATCTTCAGTTCCCAACAGTTTACATAAACGGTAGAACAGTTCAAGGACATCATGTCTACTGATCCGCTAGTAGACTAGATATACTTCATAACGGAAGGTTCAAAGGTGAACACCTACCTATCCTTTGCAGGATTCTGACATTGAACTTGAGTACCATGATTTCTGAGATGTCTATGATAATTTCCATTCATGTGGGGGATTGTTGGAAAATTAATATACATATGAATATTAATTGAATGAAAATTAAGGATAAGGTCTTTGACCTTCCACATCCTTCGGTTACAATCAATGGAATTAAGTTCCATTATGATTCATCTCTTGAACTTCCTTAAGTTACTAACGAGTTTCCCATATAAATAACTCAACAATTGAGTTCATAAAGAAGAGGAAAATGTTAGAGACAAGGAACAAAAAGGGAAAAGAGTGTAAAAGTGAAAAATCAATTAAATAGATGCTCAAGTTCAAGCATGGAGGTGAAGTCCGGCAGAACTCGATTCTGTTTAGAGTCGTTGTATCCTGGGAAACCGACGTTCCGGATGGGGACGAATCGGTTTTAAGGAAACCGTGTTCAACACGGGCCTCAGCTTAATACTCCGGGTCTGTAACAACCCACACTAAAATACAAGCCAACAGTTACCTCTTCAATTCATAACGTCATAAACGGCTCAACATAGTTACACTAACAAGATTACAAACTGGGTTTGCGGAAATAACCCTAACTACAACCGAGACCATGACTACAAATAAATAGGAAAGCCTTGTAATCCTCCTATACGCAACCTCCGCCTCACGCCTTGCCAGACTTCTAAGCAAGCTTTCAACTACATGCTTACCTGAAAAAGTTTTAGTTTTGAAAAGCGAGGGTTAGACCATGAGGTCTACTGAGTTCCCTCCACACCAGGTCACACCATAAAACATCATAATTTATAAATCAGTTATGGAAGAGTTTATACAAATCATAACAGCACACTTTAAAATGATAAGCACACATTGACACATGCTACTGGCACACGCTATAGTCACACACCGTGACAGCGCAATAGGGCACACACCGCCCATATATGACACAAATTCATATATATAATTAATATGGGACACACCCCCCATTTCTCACAACGCCAGAGCACGATACATAATTAATTTGGGACACACCCTCATTTCTCAACAACGCTAGAGCACGTTCACACACATTTTAATCATACATTCCGTCACACACTTACTCATCGCTTCATAATTATGAGCAGTTGAAAAGCACATCGTTAATTAATAATCATGTCACACATTTACTCTTTGCTTTAAAATAAAAGCAGTTGAAAACACAAAGTTAGATAATAATCATCAACCACACTTGTACAAAATTTAGGTTTAGAAAGACTCACCTGAAGTCCAGATTAGAAATGCTTACTCGTACCGATCATCTCTACTCGCACCTACAATTTAAACCCACACACGTACCAGGTAAGACACACTGGATTTTACCGAATTTTACTGCCTCGAAACTCTCAGCCGAAAGTACCCAACACTTAAATACCTGATCTGATAGATTTAAAGCCCACTCCGGTTCCCATAAATAAACATGAGCCGGGACCCACTTAAATAAATATCTACCAGAGTTCAATTAACTAATAATATCGAAGCCCAGTTAATTATTAATATCGAAGCCCACTTAATTAATAATGTCGAAGCCCATAATTAACATTTACCGGAGCCTAAATTAATTAATATATTGAAGCCCAACATTCCACCAAATTTGACCACGTGGCTTTTGTTAAAAAAAAAAAGCAATCCATAACTCACATGACTAGTCCAAGGATATAATGAATTCCACCGACCCATTATTTTCATTAAAGTCCAACGCCCCATTTTTTTAGCAACAAACTCTTCCGGGCTTTCGGCCCAATTGGTTTAAGGTTCCATTCTTCCATATTTGACTTAATCGAGGCCCACTAACCAATAACTTTACTGGACTCCTTTTTATATAATGCCGGACTCTCTTTTTAAATACCGGAACACATTTCAGCCCTTCTAAATTCCGGAACACATTGGGCCTTAACTATAAATTCCGGATGTTATATAAATATACAATTCCGGATCCATCCCCATAACCCAAGTTCCGGATCTCAAAAATGCCAAATATCGGAACTCTCTTTTATTAAAGTACTGGAACCTATAATAATTAATTCTAGATCTGTCGAACCCTGAAACAATTTCGATTTAACGCGACCCCTTTTTCATGTAAATCTTTTCGATGTTAATCACTAGCATGGGGAAGTGTTTATTTAACGATTAATTTAGCAATTAACCCAATCAATTTCAACCCCCACAATAGGAGAACACACACAGTCTCCTATTTCTTTCTTTTTAAGATGATTATCCCAAAATCGGACTTTCTCACAATCGATCTTAAGATTAAAATATAGAGGAGAAAGGATTGGAGATTACCTTACTAACGGATTCTTCACACACGACTGGAGAATCCCATCATCTTCCTCTTGATGCAATCGCACCCATTAACACCTCAGCCGCACCCACATTCTCCTGAGAGTTCCTTAGAATTTCTAGGGTTTTCTCATCATTTTTATACTTTCCACTAACACACTAAACTTCCTCCTCTTCACACTTTGCACCACAAAACTTTCATTTATTCAGATTAAAACACGGTTATTACAGTTTGTTCCATCTTTCATTAAATTATTTTATAATTCAGTTTTGGTGAAACAGATTTTCCTACATCTTACTCGGTGAGAGCAATGTTAAGGATGGATATGGACGGACTCAGTGTAGAGCATACGGTGGCCCGTGTCACTGCTTCATTCCTCCGTCGTAATGTAAAAAGTTATAGGGTCGTGAAAAGTGTCATCATATCAATTTGTTGTGTGTCATCATACATATTTTGAAACTACAATGATGACATAAGTTACTTTTGGTAGAGTTGGTTTGCAAGAGTTTTCTTCCACTTTAAACCCGAGTTCAAGTCTCGTATCAATTTCTTAGTTTTTAGTTATCTTTTAATTTCAGATTTATTATGATTCTAAAAAAACTTGCAATGAAAGCCTTTAATTTAGAACCTCAAATAGGAAAAACAATGAACTAACCATCAAACTTGCATTGATTTTGTGAAAAATATTTATATATTTGTTTGTTATAGTCAAATGGTGTCATCACTTAAAAAAAATTCTAGGTATGTCTCTGAGGATGGAGACTCTTACCCGGTAAGTGAGAATAATAACTCTTATCCGATAAATATTTACCGGGTATATTGTTGCATACGATACCGTTGCGGACTATAATTTTACCCAGTAAAGTAAATTATAATGCTAACTATTATTGTTAAGCGTTTACAAAGTAAACATTTGAGTAAGGGGTCGTTTATCAAATGCTTACCCGGGTAAGCGTTTATCAGTCAAATTTAACATTATCACTTATTTATCGGGTAAAATTTAGTCCGCCAAATCGGTTTCGTATGCAACAATTCACCCGGTAAGCGCTAACCATGGTAAGAGCCGTCGCTATCACTTACCGGGGTAAGACTCTCGATCTTTTCATTCGCTCTTACCGGGTAAGATTTTTGGTTCTTGCCATATCAATCCGGTAAATAATGTGACTTGGTAAACGTTTATCCGAGTAAGTATATGATAAACGGCTCCTAAATGGCCTCTAGATAACAACATTGTATACTAACCCCCATTAACAAAAAAAACTAATTGTCTGATATTTAAGAAAGCAATTTTTTTACATCGTGTTGTAGAATTATGACGAGATTTTTTTTTAAATATTCCTCTTCTATTTGCAAAAATTGCAATGTGTAAATATTTACTACTATTACTGTTTATTAAAGATCTAAATTACAGGATTATATATTAATCTAGTAGGATTAATTAAAAACAAAAAAATATTAATAAATTTAGGGAATTTAATTAAAATACCCAAAGTTTGACTTTGATTTACCAAAATACCCATTTTTTTTTCTGATTTTACCAAAATATCTATTTTTTTCGCGGTGGACCCCGTGATCGCGGGCTAGGGCCTACGTGTCACCCCTGTTGGGCCAAAGTGTCCCGCGGAGCCCCCCAACTATGCTCGCGGTGACACTTTTGGTCCCTCCCTGCGGTGGTTGCCCGCGATAGGCCCGCGATAGGCCCGCGGTGGGCAAAAAAAAATCATTTTTGGTCCTTTTTTGCAAAAAAATACATTTTTGGTCCTTTTTTGCCCGAATCTTTGCATGTTTTTACTGTTTTTTTCACAATTGTTGTACTTTGAAGACCAATTTGTGGTTCAAATTCACTGCTTGTTTCATCAATGTTGAATCATTGTACTTGGAATACCAATTTGTGGTTGCAATTTATGTTGGTTGTTTCATCAATGTTGGTTGTTTCATCCATAAATATCAGTAAAATGCAATCCATAATTCACACCCATTCCATACTTCTTTCTTGCTTTCTTTCTTCAATATTTTGTTTTTGAGATACTACTGAAAAAATGAGTTCATTTGTTGCAAAAGCTAAGCTATTTTTCTGTTTCGATGGTGAATGGGTGCAAGACAACAATGAGTGGAATTTTGCTTATAAATCTAAGCATGGTGTAAAATTGTCAGTAACTATACTTATCAGAAGTTTGTTGCATACGCCATGCAAAAATGTGGAGTCAACCCTTCTGCTGTTTGCAAGTTAGTGTTTAAGAATGGTGATGGGTCATTTGTGGAGTTATCCAACGATGGGGATATCTCTGGTTTTCTGCAGTTTGCAGCCGAATCAGAAAGACCGCCATTACTTTTTGTGTATGCCGAATCCTCGGTGTGCGACGAAGACGATGACGACGGTGATGACGAAGGTGATGACGACGTTGATGACGAAGACCTCCAAATGGAGCAGCCTGATTCTCAATTTCAGCCGTCCCACGGCCCAACAGTTCTATTGGATCATGCATATGGTCTTAACGAGTGTATTCCTGATTATGTTCCGGAGACGCAACAACAACAACCACAAGAAGGACGCTGTGCTGGAGTTGCTGATGACGAAACCTATGTTTTCAAAACGGGTAATGCTGATATAGACAGATCAGATACCGATAGTGATGATCACGAAGAATATACCCCTAGTAATAAATTATTTAGTCAGTTAAATGACTATTTTGATATGCCCCCTATTCTTCCAGACCAGAATACCCATACACAAACCTACGAACCTACACCTTATAATCGCATTTTAAGGTTAAAAGTATGTCAGATATTTGATTCGAAGGATCACTTGGCAAGTCAGGTCGGACTTAAGTTCATGGAAGAGGGTTTCGAAAGTCACACGCCGAGATCCGACAAAACCAGATACGAAGTTGAATGTGCGAGAGAAAACTGTAAGTGGAGGATGTACGCGATTCCCGCGGGAGAGAAAGGAGGGGCGTTACTTATTAGAAAATTGGACGACGTACACACTTGTTCGAGGACGCAACTGAATCCCAACCACAAACAAGCCACTAAAAGGACTTTGGGTGCGATACTGAAAAACAAATTTCTTGATGCTAGCAGGTCATTGCGTCAAAAGGACATCATGGACGATGTACACCAGCAGTTCGGCGTCACGATTGGTTACCACCAAGCTTGGCGTGCGCGATGCAGGGCACTGCTATTGGTGAGAGGCACGTTCGAGGAGTCGTATGAACGACTCCCAGCATATTTATATAATTTGCAGCTGCAGAATCCAGGTACTGTCACCCATCTAAGGACCGATTCACATAGACGGTTTGAGATGTGCTTCGTGGCCCTTGGACCCGCGGTACGTATTTTAACACGTCATATGTTTACACATTATAAACTATAACATTTACAAAGGGAAACCACCTACGTTTTTGCAGATCCGCACATTTGTGGCAAATCTGCGGCGTGTCCTGGTAATAGACGTTGCCCATTTAAAGGGCCCTTACTTGGGTATGATGTTCCTGGCAGTTGCCATGGACGGGGATAACTCCATCGTTCCAGTAGCTTTCGGAGTAGGCAAGTCCGAAACCGGGGACGAGTGGACTTGGTTTCTGTCCATGTTGGGACAAGCTATCGGAGACCCGCAAGGGTTGGTGTTTATGTCCGACAGGGCTCCTTCCATAAGCGCCGCAATCTCTGCCATGTACCCAAACGCCCCTCACGCCTATTGTTGTCGACATTTGGAGATGAACGCCAAAACCCAGGACAAATGTATTACCACCTACAAGGATATCTACTGGGCGGCATGCAGAGCATATACGGATCGGGAGTTTGACCGGTACATGAATCTTCTACGAGTTAGTGCCAAGAATGCAGCCAAAGTGATGGACGATGTTGGACCGGAGAGGTGGTCCGCGACCCATTTTCCTGCACAACGGTATGACATTCTGACCTCCAATAGTGCAGAGTCGGTGAATGCACTCTCCCGTTTTGCGCATAGATGTCCGATTGTTAGTCTTATGGACTACTTTCGGAGCTTTCAACAAGAGTGGTACCAACTTCGACGCCGAAAAGGAGCTGAGCTGCAAAGTAGACTCACACCAGCGGCGGAGGAGATAGTTCTCTTCAGGGCGCGTCACGCGTCGACATGGAGGGTAAGAGAAATCGGGTATGGGAGGTACGAGGTTCAGGATAACCATCTTCACGCGACTGTCTATATGACCGACCATGTTTGTTCCTGTTTCCAATGGCAAAAATCTGGGTTACCATGCAGCCATGTCATCGCTGCGGCAAGACATATGGGTCGTAGAGATTGCAGTGACTTGGTTGTAACTTTCTTCACGTCCGAAAGTTACCGGAGAACATACGTAGAGGTAATAAATCCAGCTGGACCCCCTGAAGCATGGGTGTATCCACCCGACCCCCTTCCGCCATGTTATCCACCATTAAATGATAAGAACAGAACCGGGAGACCGAGAAAGAACAACCGACGTCCATCACGTGGTGAAGGTTCGATACAGCGAAAATGTACTCGGTGCCAATGCGTAGGACATACTCGTGGAGAGTGTCCAAATCCCGCCCCTTCAACCGTGCCAAGGAGTAGACGTTCAGTCAGCCAAGTAAGTAACACGCAGGGCCCATCGGAGATTGAGCCACATGAAACTATATCATATGATACCGTTGATCTGAACGTTGATTTCCCTTGAAAGGTACTTGAAACAGAACATGGGATGATGATCATAATGGTAGTAGTCTAAATGGAGAGAATAGTAATGGTTATATAGAAATGGGGTTTTGACAATAGGACAAGGTTTCACGAGAAGAATATGAAATGGGGTTTTGACAAGTTGGTATCACTGGACTCATTTAAGAATTGTGAAAATGGGTATTTGGCGAATGATGATTCATGTGTGTTTGGAGCTGAAGTATTTGCAGTTACAGAGTATGCACAAAAGGATCGATGTCTGTCCATCACAAAGCCTCCGCCAATTTTTAATACTTACACTTGGACCATCGATAATAAAATAAATAAATCAAAAAATATTCAATGATTAGTATGTGTTTGTTATGAAATAATCTTGTATAACATCTATGAGTTGTATTTTTAATATGAACCAATTTTTAGACAAATTTCAGACTACTTAAACACTACTTTTCAGACAAATTCAAGACCTTTATTCATGACAAATTAAACAACAACATACAAACAGGAAAGGAACAAAACAATAATGTCGAACTGGAAAACTACAAAACAATAACACATAAACAACAAAGTACTAAAGCAACACCCGTATCACCACCTACTGAAAAATTGCTTTAGTTTGATCAATCCAATTTTGCTTGTCGCTTATCTTCGCTTGAAGAATTGTGAAGTCTTGCGTACAGTGGTGAATTTCTTCTTTTTCTCGACGAATACGAGTCTCCCTATCTTTTATATCCCCTTTCATCCTTTTGATCTCCTTTTCTTCCACTTCGATCCTTGTCAAGTGGACTTTCTTCCTGGCGATAATCTGTTTCCACTCTTCTGTCAGTTGGTCTATCTCTTTTTCCTTTGTTGCTATCGCCTTCTGGAGTTTAGGTGGCATTCCTTCAGGTGTAGACGATGGGTTAGATGACGATGTCATTTGTTTACTAAAGAAAGAAAGCAAGAAAGAAAGCAAGTGAAAGAAAGCAAGAAAGAAGGATGGAATGGTGTGAATTATGAATTGCATTTTACTGATATTTATGGATGAAATCTCAAACATGTCAGTGAATTTGAACCACAAATTGGTCTTCAAGTACAATAATTGTGGAAAAAAGCAGTAAAAGCATGCAAAGATTCGTGCAAAAAAGGACCAAAAATGAAGAAAAAAAAATTGCCCACCGCGGGCCTATCGCGGGCAACCACCGCGGGAAGGAACCAAAAGTGTCACCGCGTGCATAGTTGGGGGCTCCGCGGGACACTTTGGCCCAACAGGGGTGACACGTAGGCCCTAGCCTGCGATCGCGGGGCCCGTCGCGGAAAAAATGGGTATTTTGTTAAAATCAGAAAGAAAATAGGTATTTTGGTAAGTAAAAGTCAAACTTTAGGTATTTTAATTAAATTCCCATAAATTTAATAAATTAAGCTTTTTTTAATTTTGAATAACACTTTTTTAATTTTGAATAACATTTTTTTAAATTTTGAATAACCCAGCAGCAGGGGTTTCTTGCCTTTGGGTCCATTCAAAAGAACTGACAAGTAATTCCCAATTTAGTGCAAAAGAGAGAGGCCTATAATTAACTAGCTACTTTAATACTAGTCACCTTTTGTAATTAAAGTAAAATGGAGCGCGTTTTATGGAACTTTTTTAAAATATGGAATTTCTTAGGGGCTGTTTACTAAAAAAACCGAATAAGTGCTGACTGGTGTAAGAGGTCTGACTAAGATAAGAGGTCTGACTTAAGTAAGTGCGGATTAAAAATACGTGTTTACCAAATATTTTGTGTTAAGCGCTGACTCGATAAATATTACCATTATACCCTTATATCTATAATAAATACTTATTAAAACTTATTTTAAATACATATACATCCTACATTAATTGTTTTTCTTCTTTTCAACAATATTTATTTATTTTAAATTAAAAAAATGACTATTTATTTATTTTAGATCAACATTTACAGCTATTGATTCAAGATTACTACTTTTTTGTAGGCACTTGGTTCAAGATTATTTGCTTTTACCTTTGTATATCTTTTTTTGAAAATTGAAAAGTCTTCATCTTGGGTCTCCTTCATCTTCCTCTTTCTTTGACAGACAAAATCTCAGAAACACTATTCACCATTACATATGATTTGATTTGGTTTTATACCTTTTTGGAGCACTTGACAATGAAAAATTAGGGTTTCATCTCAACAAGGGTTGATATCTTTTGGGTTCTATGTGTTTTCTTGTCCTCGTATCAGTACTGTCGGCGAAGAAAACAGAAAAATTCTTCTCATCATCCATAGATTTGCTCTTTCTAGTAACAAAACAAAAAAGGTATTCATGTTGCTTTTTCTTCCTTCAGTTGTTGTTCTTGCCCCTTGGTGAACCATCTTATGGCCCCTTCGTCAAACTAATTTGGAGAAGGGTAGACAGGGAAATGTTATCTCTTACCCTGGAAAGACATGGTTTCTTCTCTGTTTGTGGTCAGAGCACGGTCAGAGGTTGGAGCACGGTCAGAGGGGTTTTTTTTTTGGTAAACAGTTCTACCTCTTAACCGGGTAAGAGCCTCTCACCGGTAAGAGGTGGTAAGAGCTTAGTAAACAGCCCCTTACCTTTTTTTTTCTTGTCAAACTTTACACACATGTTAAAAAAGAACCCCTCAACTATGTAAATGTTTGCAATAAACACCTAGGAGAAAAAGATAAATACAAGAGTGAATTACATGTTTCATCGCTATCTGTCATATGTTTTTATGGTCCTGAGTTGCATTTCTACAACGAGTTGGACCTTTAATACACCACATAGATCCAGGTCAAGGTCAAGGGCCTAACTCGTTGATTTATTTAGAGGCCCAACTCATCAAAAAAACTGCAACTACATAGACCCAACTCAGTAAAAAGGTTCAACCACGATGTAATTTAAAAAAGTGACAAAAATCGTCAACAACACTTAATCAGAGGGACAAAACATATAATTTACTCTAAATACAATTGATACTCTTTTTACTAAAAAAATCAAACCATAGCCCAAATAATGTCATAAAAAACTACCAAAATTATCCAAATTGAAAGTTATAAGGGAAATTTGAGTTTATATGGTTTATTCTGTCTTGTTAGGAATCAAGAAATACAGAGGTACGAGCCTATAAAACAGATCATGTTCAAGTAAAGTCGTGTTTATATGGCTTATGCAAGAATAAAAATATGTTATCTCAAAATTATCTATTTTCCCGTCAAATTACATAAATATATATATATATATATAGAGAGACTCATTCAAATGTAAACTTTTTTTTCATGTAAACCGTGTAAACTTTGCAGTTTCATAGGTTTTTTTGATGAAATTTTTTTATGGAATTGTTTATTTTGATTAAATTGTTTCATATCATTCATTTCTTGACGAATTTTTTTATGAAATTTGTAGTTTCATAGGTTTTTTTCATTTTTATGAACTGTTTCATACATTTTTTGTTTTCACCTATGAAACTACAAATTTCGCAAAAACAATTCGTCCAGAAATGAATGATATGAAACAATTTCATCAAAATAAACAATTCCATAAAAAAATTAATCAAAAAAATCTATGAAATCGAGAGTTTACACGGTTTACACGAATAAAAAGTTTACATTTGAAGCTCCCTCTATATATATATATATATATATATATATATATATATATATATATATATATAGGGGTGGGTTCAAATGAAAACTCAAATTCAATTGTAAACGTGAGGACAAACCACAACCGTTGATTAATAATCTGGTGAAGAGATCAATGGCAAAAAAAACACTGTGGCAATTTTGTAAATAAGTTGAAAACTCTGACCATGACTTAATGAATATTTAGCGCGCAGGGGTAAAATTGGAAAGATGAGAATCAGCGCCTATTTTTGTTGAATTTTTATTTTCTTTTTTAATTAAAAAACTTTTACCCCCTTAAATTTTAAAATAAATTATCTCAAAAATTACTAACATTTTAATCAAACAAATTACATCAAAAAAACGAGAATTTCGTGCTCTTCGATATGACATCCATCATGATATAGTTTTTTTTCGATTTAACCGTTTTTTACGTGAAATCGTGTATATGTGTTATATTCAGACTGAATATAACACATATACACGATTTCACGTTATAACACATATTCAGACTGAATATAACACATATTCAGTCTAAATATACCACATATTCAGTCTGAATATAACACATATTCACTCTGAATATAACACATATTCAGACTGAATATAACACATATTCAGTCTGAATATAACACATATTCACTCTGAATATAACACATATTCAGACTGAATATAACACATATTCAGTCTGAATATAACACATATTCACTCTGAATATAACACATATTCAGACTGAATATAACACATATTCAGTCTGAATATAACACATATTCAGTCTGAATATAACACATATTCATCACTCACGTCTTCTTTTGTTCACATCTATTGCTGCATTCTTTCACATTGCATATACATGCCACGCATGCATACTAAGGCCATTCTCCCTTAACCATCTGTGTTGTTCATCGAATATTGTTGCTGTTATTATCCATCTTTGGTTTTCTTGGTGACATACATATCAATACATCGCATGAATTTTTTTGATTTGGTTATTGTTCAACTACCGCTAGCCTCATATTTTTCAGCTACATCTCGGTTTGAAGAACTTGATCATCACGTGATATCATATACCACATATTAGGTTTTACCACACAATTATTGGTCGTGTTTATCGCATGGTTTTATGTGTTATATTCAGTCTGAATATGTGTTATATTCAGTCTGAATATGTGTTATATTCAGTCTGAATATGAAAATATAACACATATTCAGTCTGAATATGTGTTATATTCAGTCTGAATATGTGTTATATTCAGTCTGAATATGTGTTATAACGTGAAATCGTGTATATGTGTTATATTCAGTCTGAATATAACACATATACACGATTTCACGTAAAAAACTATTAAATCGGAAAAAAAAACTATATCATGATGGATGTCATATTGAAGAGCACGAAATTCTCGTTTTTTTGATGTAATTTGTTTGATTAAAATGTTAGTAATTTTTGAGATAATTTATTTTAAAATTTAAGGGGGTAAAAGTTTTTTAATTAAAAAAGAAAATAAAAATTCAACAAAAATAGGCGCTGATTCTAATTTGACAAAAATACCCCTAAAGCTGAATTTTAGGAATGGCTTAAATATGGCTGCGATCAATGGACGAGATTTGTCCTCATGTTTACAATTGAATTTGAGTTTTCATTTGAACTTTCCTATATATATATATATAAGATTTTTGTTTAAGATGATTTTATTTAATTAACGTTTATATTATTTTGAAACAATATCCGAAGTATATTTTAATGTTGTCTCTCTAAAAGAATTCTTTTTCATCTTCTAGTTTATATCAAAAATACCATCTCATTTTCCCATTCATCATCTCTATATTAATCTTTTTATCCTCTATGTTCTCTTATAAACAACTAGATCTAATATTTTTATAGAAAACAAATAAATATTATTAATGCTTGCATTTACATTGTTACTTAAGTAGATTTATGATCATCTTTAAATGTTTTTAACATGTCTTCTTGATTATCTTGTTGCTTATGCATTTCTCTGTGTTTTTCTAGTAAAAATTTAACATATAAATCTCAAAAAAATTATCTATATTCAAATTCAAAAGTTATATTCTCTTATATGATGCTCAATTGCTCCCTACATTCCTACAAGAATAAGATATGGGACAATAAAATATGATGATAAATGATGGTATTATTCTCAAAAATTTCAACATATAGATTCTATGGATCTCGAAGAAAATAATCAACTTAAAGACATCATCTCGATATGGATCATATGTTAAAAGTTGGGACATCCAAAGCGTATACAGTTACGATAGGACACGATGAAACACGATGGTTTTCAACGTCAATTTATCCCCAAATCTAGTTTAAATTTTTTATATTGGTTAAAGCTGGCTACAAGTAAAGAGTTATAGCCTCCCAAAACATATACGGCAAAAATAATACAGGACGTGATAAAACACAAAGGTTTCTGAGGTGTGATCTCCAAATTTACCCGCATGCAATTATCATAAATTATAAGGAACCTCAAAAAAAAATCATCTCATCCGAATTAAAGGTCAAAACTTGGGAATATTACGTTTGTCCCAAAATAAGTATTCATAATAGAAATTACGTACAATATTAGACATGTATAATAATTACATTTCTTAGTTAACCAAATGACAACATCACCCTTAATTAATATCTCTCTCTTCAAAAGTCTAAACTCTTACATATTTATGAATTAATTAAGGGCATATTTAAGAATTTTGTTATCTATTTTTGAAGTTAAACACTCATTTTTAGACAAATATATATAGAAATAGACACTTATTTTAGGATGAAAATATTACAATATAATCGACCCTGAAAATAAACGACATTAACGACAACTTGCTTTCTAAAAGGACATCTCAATACATATTGCTTAGAAACAAAACAACGTATTATCATGTAACAGAAATGTAACAATCGTAATAAATGTCTTAATTTGGTCCCCAATATCTTCGAACAAATATTTATAATATACAAATCATTTATATATAAAGTATAAAGAATATTTTGTGTTATTTTAAATAAAAAATTGATAAGGAATCAAATTACAACGTCAAAAACATTATGAATATTATAAGATTGAATTAATGTATTAAATGGGCATGTGTCGACACACAAAAAGCAAGCCAAAACCACATCTTACGACACTGCAAAAATATGTCGGGTCAGGTTTGAGAGGTATCCTCATCCCTAGTTAACAAATACAGGGATTCTCAAGTCAAATCAGATATTCCCCAATTAAACCGGATTCGGGTAATGAATTCTTCATCAAGGATGTTTTTTTTTGCCATCCCTTAGATGGATGCAATTTGTAATTTTGAATTATCATATTGCATCAAACTGCGGAAAAATTAATTATGATTTCATATGAGTTATTTTCTAAATATATAATAAATGATCAGGATAAACATTGATTATAGAAGATGTTTCCTAAATATTTGGATTATTTCCTAAATATTTTCAATTAATGAACGATAATATCTTTATCTTAATCATTTTCCGTTTGATTTTATTTTACGTATATTATTATGAAAATACATGTAAACCATAAAGCATTCTCAAAAGTATGAACACGTTTGCTGACCAATAGAATTCCAGGAAAAGTCCACATCAGCCTGTGCCATGAAAAACTGACACGTGGCTATCACTCCCTTATTTAACACGAAACAACGCCCTTTACCTTACCCATCCTTCAAAGAAAAAAGATAGGCAAAGAAAACCAACAAAACAATTCAAGGTTGTGAAAATGGCGAACAAATCAATGGTTGTGGATTCATCATTGACCGGAGAAGCCTTTGAATCCATCGAATTCGACGTTTCCGACTCCGATTCGTGGCAGGTCATCGATCCATCTGATTCCGACGACGGTAACTTCTCTTATGGTGACGTCACCTCCGATAGCGACGACGTCGTTGCAGACGTCGATGATCTCCTTCAACATCCTTATGGATCTCCGTTGTCTGATATATCTATGAAGTCTCTAGTAGATGAAATCACTCACCACACTCAGGTAATTACTTTTCTGTTTGATTTTTTCGAGTAGAAGTTTTCTAACTTCGAGATCATGAAATGAAATCAAGTGTTGGTGGTGTTTTATCATCATTTACTTCGAGATTATTAAATGAAATCTACTGTTTGTGATGTTTTATCATCGTTTATTTACTTCGGGATCATTAAATGAAATCAACTGTTTGTGATGTTTTATCATCGTTTATTTACTTCGAGATCATTAAATGAAATCAACTGTTTGTGATGTTTTATCATCATTGAAATCAACTGTTTGTGATGTTTTATCATCATTTACTTCGAGATCATGAAATGAAATCAACTGTTTGTGATGTTTTATCATCATTTACTTCGAGACCATTAAATGAAATCAACTGTTTTTGAAGTTTTATCATCATTTACTTCGGATCGTGAAATGAAATCAAGTGTTTGTGATGTTTTATCATCATTTACTTCGAGATTATTAAATGAAATCAACTGTCTGTGATGTTTGATCATCATTTACTTCGAGATCATGAAAGGAAAACAACTGTTTGTGATGTTTTATCATCATCTTTGAAGTAATCGATGACTTTAATTGCACTTTGGAGTTAAATCTGTGTTTATGTGGTTGAACAGGAACTCAAAGAAGCATGTGAAATCGATCACAGCCGTCAAGTAATCCACGACAACGCAATCGTGCAAGATGATGGTATGATTAACGGTGGAGATGATCCATACGATGAGGATGATCATGAGGAAGATGATGATTCTGATTTGGACGACGAACTGGTGCCGAAATGGTTGAATAACAAATTCGAAAGGCAGAGGATGAGGAAATTGGGGAAAAGGGAGTATTCAAAGATGAAAAGATCAAAACGGATGGCGTATCAGTACAACAGGCCTGGATGTGTTCATGGAAAACATGGCTTAGGATTGAAGCACAATCTCATCTGCTAAAATTTCTTCGATCTGGCTGGATGCCTTTAATTTGCGTGTAGTTTACGCTTAGATTTGAATGGAATCGATTATCGTCTCTACTGGTTTCAGATGTATAGCAGCAGGGGTAACGAATTGTTCTTAAATTTAGGGTTTAGAAGTTGGTTTCATTTGATTATGTAATGTACATATGCAATTAATCTTAACCTAATTGCCGAGATCTACTCTTAATTTTCCTTGAGATGGATTAATTACACACAGCAAATTTTGATAAAACTGTTGCAAAAAATAGTTGAAAAAATGATTTATATACAGTGGTATAAAGGTAGAGAGAAGGTTCAAACGAGAACGCTAACGGTTTACGAGAACGGCCGTTCATGTATAAAATCACATGTGATTCACACCTGATCGCGCAACTTATCACCCATGTACAAAATCACATGTGATTGCACGTCTTGCCACGCGACCTGTAAGCCACGGCCTAGGCCGTGCGTGTCCAGACAGTACAAAATCAATGAACCACCTGCATAAAATATTTAATAAGTGTTAATTAATGAACCACCTAAAAATAAAGGCCACGCATTTCCGCAGACATTGTAGGTTATATGGTTTTGGGCATTTTCGGTCAATTATCAACACACATTTTAATGGGGCTTTATTAATGCTTCTTTTATTTTGTCTCAGGAAAATCAAAAGAAAATCACAAAAAAATATAAGAATCATGAGAAGTAATCTCAAATTATTCGATATTTTTTTTAGATTAAATGGTCGTTTACCAAATATTTATCGGGTGTTGTCTGGGTAAGTATGAATAGAATCTTATCCGTTAAGAGGTGTAACAAGGACGGAAAATCTTACCGGTAACTGAGGGAGAATGTTCTTACCTGGTAAGCATTTTTCGGGTAAAAGTTGTTTACCAAAAATTTATTTTGATTACCAATAATGTTATTTGATAAGGTAAGTAAGGGTGGCGCTCTGCCAGGTAAGCGTTTACCTGGTAACTGTTTAGTCAACGACCTCTAATATTTGATACCGTATTATGACCAGCATTTTAAAAAGCTCAATGCAACAGTCGTCATGGCATGAGGCTTGTATCTAACATCACGATTAGAACGTAGCACTCTATGTCCTAATGTATGGCTTTTGTAACGCGATAATTGATTTGTCTTACCTATTTAACGTCTTACTTGTTTAGTTTTTTTATATATAACCTAATTTAAATTGTTTAATATCATTAACTTACTTAGGGGTCGTTTACCTAATCGCTTACCTGGGTAAGTGCTTACCGGTAAATTCAACACTACTACTTACTTCTTAGGTAAGATTTTAGTTCACCAAAACGGCATTGTACGCAACAATTTAGCCGGTAAGCGCTAACCGTGGTAAGAGCCGTCGCACTTACTTACCGGGTAAGACTCTCGGTCTTTGCTTTCGACCCTTGGTCCTTGCTTCCGCTCTTACCGGATAAGATTCTTAGTCCTTGTCATATTCATCCGGTAAGCTAACGTGACTTGGTGAGCACTTACCCGGATAAGCGTTTTGTAAACGGCCCCTTAGTAATAGTAGACAACATGTTTATATAAAATACTATGAGTTTTTTTTCCATAAGTCACATCTTAAAAAACGTCATGACATCATCACGTCTCCTAAGGCTTGAAGTTTTGTCTTCCTACACGCTACGTTTCACGTTGTTTAAAACCTTGATTATAACACATATAGAAAACACATGAAACAATTATGTTTATTTCATATACAATATATCATAATATGTTTCCCATTTGGAAATGGTTCTTAAAGTTTTAAGTTTCTCTTGTTATCATTTGGTTTCCTCCCTATGTTTGTATTTTTATTTTATATTTATGATTATGATGTTAGAGATGGGTTCATACGAGAATACATGTGCACAAATGTGAGAACATTATAACCTCATCATCTACTTTAACTCGTGGTTGTAAAATGATTACATGAGCAGTACAATACTAATTAAATGTTGCCTTTTTTAGAATTATCGAAGGCATGCATGGGTAAAAAATCTACAATTCACATAATGAACAAACAGAGCCGATGATTGTGGATGTTCATCACTGGTTTTCGATTTATCACATAATTATTACAGCAAAATCACATCATGTCAAACCATTATCATAACAATATCACATCATTATCCAAGATTATCACATTATAATCAACAACGGGGTTAGAGCATCCACAACAATGAAATTTCATTCCAATTGCAGATGGGCCACATCAGCGCCACATCAGCTTTGCAATTATCTTAAAATTATCCCCCACAACAATGAAATTTCACTCACTTTCTAAAGGGACACCCAATCATAAAAAACTATATTTTAATCAAATAACAACAAAACTACAATTAAATACTCTTTACTATAATTTAATATGAAATATTTTTTTAATTAAATAAATATAATTAAATACTCTCTACAAAACTACAATTAAATACTATCTACAAAACATCACAATTCACAAAACATGATTTGACATAAAGCAATTTCTAATTTAAAAACTATTCCCTACAATTTCTTATACTATTCACTTCCACATCAGCAAAAAGTACTGATTTGACATTTGCAAATTATCAAAACCAATTTCTAATTTAGCAATCATACTCACAATCACTACAATTTCTAATTTAGCAATCCTACATGGCACTTTTGCAATCCAAATGAAATCCTTGTTGTGGATGCTCTTATCGGCATAAGAAATCTTCGATGATACTAACATGTTAGGGATTAAATTGTTGATAAATACTAATTTATCTTCATATATTCTAATTTTTATTATGAAATTAAATAATTTGGAGTCTTGTAAGAGCATCTCCAACAACTTTGCTAAAATAGATGAGTTTTTGTTTCCTAAACCTCTCCAACAACTTTGCTATCTTGTTTGCTATAACAGAAAAAACTTGAAATTTTTCCAAGTTTAAAGAATTCTTTAAAACTTGATGGTAGAAGAGATAAATAATTATTTTATTTAATCCTACCAATTAGGTTGAACTTTTATCATTTTATATTAAGTTTTTTTTAAAGTGTATTGGAAGATAAATTAGAGAATAATATATTAATATAAGGAAAATTAATTAAAATACCCCAAGTTTGAAATTGACTTACCAAAATACCCCAAAAAATGAAAAGTTTACCAAAATGCCATTTTTTTCCGCGGAGGGAGCCCTCTATAGCGGACAGGACCAATTGTGAAAAATTTTGCAAGATTATTTACACTTTCAGTCCCCATCGCGAGCCTCGTTCGCGGGCCAGGGACTGAAAGTGTAAATATATCTTGCAAAAAAATTCACAATTGGTTCCTGCCCGCGATAGCGGGCTCCCTTCGCGGAAAAAAATGATATTTTGGTAAACTTTTTATTTTTTGGGGTATTTTGGTAAGTCAATGTCAAACTTGAGGTATTTTAATTAAATTCCCTTAATATAACTTGTGTTGAACTTTTATCATTTTATATTAAGTTTTTTTAAAGTGTTGGTAATCAATTTTTCTTAAAAAAAAATCTAAACTTAGGTTTTTATTTATAATGATTATTAAGATATTCATGATATTGATTTTACTTTATAAAAACATTTTAAATTTTATATATTGAACTAATGATATGTGTTTTATATAAAGGTATGGTCAAATCCTCTCTTAATTTCAAAATGATATTATAGTAAACACAACATTCTTTTTTAAACGGAAGTGGAATGGGTAGAAGCCTTTTAAAAGTAAAATCAAGTAAACACGTCTTAATCTATCATTTTCTCTAGAAAAATGAAAAAAAAGTAATGGAGTTACTTCTTATTTCCGTGTTTGATCTCTTCAATAGCAGTTTTACTCTCGGTCATGAACCCTAGGACCAGTCAGTTAATAACCGACCACTCTACCACTGAGCTACCAAGGAACAACATAATTAAGGAAGTTGGCTCTCGTTCGTTGGAGCAACCTATGACCGAACGAAAAGGAGTATGTCGTCCTCGCATACACTACGAAAAAGGTTACAGTTTCAATTTACTCTACATGAAAATAGTCAATTTGTTTGATTTTGTAGGGAATTACTCAAATAACCATTCTATCAACTTAAATTGTTTTTTAGTCATTAATCTACCAGCTTTACATAAATGTCACTACTTTTGTAATATCTAGGTCCATAACCTGTGGACCTAGCTAAACGGCAATTTTTTTTTTAAATAAATTGGTCATTTTTTCTTAATTTTTTTTACCTGTATCCGCAATTGCGAATTCGGGTCCATAATTTTTATTAAGTGAAAATTGACCAGATTTGTTTTTCTTTTTGTTGTTTAGCTAGATCCACATGTTATGGACCTGGATATTATAAATGTAGTGACATTTGTATCAATCTAGTAGAGAAATGGCTAGAAGACTAATTTAGATATGGAAAATGGTTATTTGGATTAATTTCCCTATTTTATATGGCTAATGGGTCAAATGAGCAAAACCAAAGGGGAATCAAGTGTTCAAAATGTATCATTAGACAACCTCAATCTAATTTATTTTAATCTTACTAGAATTAATCATTTTTAATATATTGTCCAGTCTCTTGTACATCAGTACATGTAGTCTTGGTATTTAAAGTGGTGAAAGTGTTTTTGGATTTGAGATGATTTTGAGTGGTTGGCAGATAATAGTGCTATGGATATTTATTCCACCACCCTAAAAATTCCACATAGGTTATCTAATTCATATAACATGTTTTTAATTTGATTCTTTTTTTAAAATAATCTTTATATACAAATAACAATAAACTTTGATTTTTGTCTATTTATGATCAATTTTTCAATATGACAAATTCATTACAACTGGTTTTGACCATTAAATTATATTATAATACAAGAAAAAAATACAAGAAAGTGTATTTACAATGAAAAATTAAAGTGTGTTGCTATTTATGTAAACAAGGTTTTACTTAAAATAAGAATTACATAAAATACTTTGTTAATATATATAGAGGGTGCGTTTCAATTGCAAACCAAATAATTTGTACAAACTTTGCAAACCAATCTTAGTCGTTCATCAAGTCTAATAAATATTTGATTTTATTATGTTTCCTAATCTAAAGTCATGATCGTAATTAATAAACCTATCATATTTCATATATATCTCAATCCTAATTAATAAATCATGATAATTGTCCATAAATATATCTACTGTTTCCTAATATAGTAGTTAGCAAAGTTTGTACAATCTATTTGGTTTGTAACGGAAACAAACTATATATATATATAGGGTTCGTTTCCGTTACAAACCAAATAGATTGTTTTTTTTAAAGGCAATTGCATTTCGGGGATATCCTGAACTAAGTCCAGACTAATCCCCCTTCGACCCGGCCACGATTCGGCCCACGACCCTCGATATCCGCCGCGTGCTCACCCCTGGATTTGAACCCGGGTAGTAAGGGCTTCCACCACTTACCCCCAGGATGTTACCGACCAGTAGGCTGCAACATCTTTGGATCCAAATAGATTGTATTAGTTTGAATTTGCTTTGAAAACTTATTCTAGATGGGCTCTTGATATAGATGGGAAATCTATAACCTTTTTGTGTAGATTTTTAAGCTCATCATCGGGCTTTCTTTATATTCCTTTGTCCGTGACCTTTTTTTGCCGACGATCTTCTTTCTTTCTTTTTCTGGGCTTATTGCTACTTTTGGGCTGCACCATTTTATTTTTTGCTTTGGGCTTTAAAAATGATTGTACCTTCTTTTTTCTTCTATCGTGGGCTCCCAACAACATACTATGATACTATACTTTAATATATATATATATATATATATATATATATATATATATGTGAGGTATCCGTTGCAAACTAGTCAGTTTGTGCAAACCCCGTGCAAACCAATCTACAATCATGAATCTGCAATTTTTTTATGTTGATGCTTCATGAATCTATATTTTGGCTTCATGAATATAAAATTTGGATTCATGAATATATAATTTGGCTTCATGAATCTATATTTTTCGATAGAGCCCTAAAATACCCTTATGGATATAAAAAAGAAGTTACGGATATAAAAAAAATAAGTTACGTGATTGGTGGAGATGGAAAAATATGCTAAAAGCCCTAACATACCCTTATGGATATAAAAAAAATTACGTGATTGGTAGATTGGTTTGCACGGGGTTTGCACAAACTGACTGGTTTGCAACGGATACATCCCATATATATATATATATATATGGACGGTAATCAAATGCAAACCAAAAATATGTTGAGAACCGTAAAAACCGATCTTAGTCATTAGTTGATTTTAATCAATGGATATTAATGACGATGGCATTTTTGTAATAATTTAGAACTTCAAGATTTATTATGGAATGAAATCAAAAGTAAAAGGGCATATTGGGTACTCACAAAGCGTACATGTGCAGCAAACCTTTTTACCTTTTTTCTTGACCCAAATCAAATTTTCATGTTCATTTCATCTGGCTTTCGATTTCTCCGGCCATTTCGATTTCTCCGGCCATTTCCTGCGCAAAGAACACTTAGGAATTGGAAATGGCTGCTCCGGGATGACGGCTCGGATGATTTTTTCGATTTCAGTTTGATCGATCCGGTCCCGAAGGTGAACTTCCGTCTCTTGATTCAAATTTTAGGTTTTCTTTCAAACGATTTCTTGTCGTTGGGATCCGTAAATGGCTTTTAGGTTTTAATAACAAAATTAGAAACCCATGAATTGGGATTACCTTCGTTCTATGTTTATAATCATGATTGTTGTTGATTTGGAAAAAAAATGTTTCCAGATCCAGATTGTTAAGGAATCGGAAGAGCAACGATGGTGGGAACTTTGCTCGCTCGAAGAAGGTGTGCGATGGCGAAGAACAGATTAGGAAAACATCTTCTTTGGTTGCGATTGATTTGGGCATTTTTGTTTCCAAATATTTTGTTTGGTTTCATAGGGTGCAATAACATATAGGAAAATTGTGGATTTCATGAGGTGAAATAACATATAAACTGAGATTACGATTTGATTTCATGAGGTGAAATAAATTAGAGATAAAAGTCGTGTTTGATTTCATGAGGTGAAATAACATATAGACTGAGATTACGTTTGATTTCATGAGGTGAAATAAATTAGAGATGAAAGTTGTGTTTGATTTCATGTGGTGAATATGCGTGTTTCATATGGTGAATTTGCGTGTTTTTGTGTGTTTCATATGGTGAATCTCTGTGTTTCATCTGATGAATGAATCAATATATTTCATCTGATGAATCTTTTTACCAAAATGACGATCATGCCCTTTTCATATGGTGAAACAACTTTTAATTAAAACCATAGGATCAAAACCAAATTATGGCTTAGATCGGTTTTCACGGTTCTCAATCTTTTTTTGATTCTCACATGATTTAACCCCTATATATATATATATATATATATATATATATATATTCTTTTCCCTTTTTTTCTCTTGGGAACCTGTGTGCACGAAACCAAACGACAACAAAAAGAAAGTTTTTTTTTTCATTCTTTGCTGCAACCAACAAAAATAGGAACCAAATATAAAACCCTTTTCTTTTTCATGTCAAATGTCCACGTATAACCAAATATCAATTTTAATTAAAATGGGTATTTAATCAACCAATTAGCATCAATCATAATGTAAATTTTACATAGAAGTATATATAAAATTGACACTTATCACTTTTTCTTGCATAATCTCACAGACAATATGATTATTTACATTGTCACGTAAATCATGATTTTTAGTCCATTAATGAGTTCCAATTTTGAGATTTGATGTTTGAAGTTTGGAGCCGGCACCGTGACACTGATAATAGTGGTGGTTGAAATCCATTCTAGTACAACCACAGCCGGACACAAACAGCCACACGAAACGATAGGGAATAAGTTGAAACACTTATTCGATCATATCCATGTAAAAATATCGAACAATGGATTAGAGTTTTACTTAAATTGTTGATCACAAACTTACAGTAGGATGACGATGTTTACTAAAATAAATTAGATTTTTTTAAATAAAAACAAATTAGATAAAAAGTAATTAATTACTATATTTATAAGCTTATGTTTTACTTATATGTTTGAGTTTTAATAATATTATTTGTAGTTTAATATTTTTTTTACCATTTATCCATTACTTGTTTCGTCGTCCATTATCTTAAGGGTATAGTGTAATAACCGGGTATGTTATTGGTTTATTTAGTTTAAGGTAGGTTTGAGTTAGATTTATAAGTTATAAGTTAAGGGGTGAACTTTAATTTTTATTTGGAAGTTGAAGGGTAGATTTTGCCATATAAGAGAAGTTTGGGGTTTGTTTGGTTGATGTGATTAAACAAATCACACCTCTTTTTCTTTAGAGACCATGAGGTGTCTCATTTAGAAGCTTTGTAACTATCTCGTGTGTGGGGGGGGGGGGGGTTAGTTCACGGCAAGAGAGAGAGGGAGAGAAAAAGAGAGAAAACTAAGAAAAAGAAAGCTGAAGATCTTCTGCTGGAATTGCTAAAACAATTGAAGAGACAAAAGGTAACAACCCTATACATATCCTTCATTTTATGTTTATAAGTTTTTAAATAGTTTAGAAATGGGTCTTGATAATTTTAGAAGGATATGAGAAATCTGGGTTTAGAATTGTGTACCAAAAGTAGTTATAAACATATCTGCATAGTTAGAGAATCATTCATGGTTTAAATCGAGATCTGGGTAGGAATTTTTATGAACAGATCGAAGTGTCCGGACAAAACATGATAGTGTCCGGTAATTCTTTTGAGGGTGTCCGGTAGTTGGAGTATTCGGAAACCCTTGTGCAAAGGTATCCGGACGAGGCAAAATTATCCGGTAAGTATGTTTATTTCGTAGTATCCGGATTGAATGTATTATCCGGAAAGTTATGTTGTCCGGATTAATTATGTTGTCCGAAAAGTATGATGTCCGAAAAGTTGTGTTATCCAGACAAGTCTAGTGTCCGGTAAGTTTGAGATGCCGGTAAGTTATAATGTCCGGACAGTTTCATGGTGTCCGGAAACTTTGGTTGTTTGGCCACTTTTGAGGATAAGAGTTAGATAGAATTATCTAGAGTTCTTAGCCTGCTAATAAGTCTTATGTGTTCGATTAGTAAGGAGATATTTGTATTTAAATTGTTTCAGATTCTGAGAATTTTGGGTAAAAGATCGGATAGCTTGGAGAAAAGCTTGGAAGGGTTTTTGATAAGCAATCAGGTGAGTTTTACTTTAAAACTTTTTCAAGCTGGAATACATATATGTGGATTGAGAATGTGATATAGAGTGTGATTATGTGCTTATGTTTGAAATATAATATGTTGAGATGTATATTATATTTATATGAGCATTACACTACACGAGTGCACGTTGGCCGGGCTTAGGACCGGTGGAGTTTGGCTGTACGGAGGGACAGCGAAGTTGGTTGTATATTAGTGCAGCGGAGTAAAATGATTAGTTGGCTCGCAACCAACTAATATGGCCATGGGAATGAGACAGGAAAGTACACAATGCAGGAGTCATAATTGGTATTCAAATTTGTGTTATGTATATGGTGTTTGTACAAATGATTTTAAATTGACAAGGATTTTCTTACTTAGATCATTAGGTCTAACCCTCATTTTGTTTTAAAAATATGTATTCCAGGTCGTGGATCAAGTAAGAGCAAGTGAAAAGGGTAACCCGTGAATAGCTTTTGGAAGACTTATGTTTTTGAAGATCGTGAAGCGTTTTGTATTTATAACTTTGTTATTAGTTATAATGTAACTTAATTAACAAAAAGTTTGTAATGAAATATTTATTATGATTGTAAAGACTAAGGGACCGTACATGTTATATGATGTATCCTTTGTTATGAGACAATGTTATGTAAATATGTTATTTGATGTATGTTTGGGAATCCGGTCGTTACAGATGGTATCAGAGCCCTAGTTTAAGGGATTTAGGTATTCGGATCCATACCTAGACTTAAACTGCATGTGAAGTAGGATGCCCCTAATATTTTAGAACCTTTGGGATGTTAAATATAAAAAGGTAGAAGGAACATCATGTAAGGTAAATTCAAATTACATCTGGCAAGTGTAATTATGAACTTATAGGTACATGTTTGAACTGGAATATCTTATTATATTGGGTATGTGCTTATGTGTATATTAACCTTGTTGAAAGCAGTCAGAATGGCGAGTAGTTTGGGAAATATGGATAGAGATGAAGAAGGAAACCCAATCAGGCCGAATCCAAGAATGAGAAATATCCAGGAAATGATGACCGGAACCGGAGGAAGAGGTACAGGACGAGGTCGGGGTGAAATTGGATGTAGGGGTCATCCTCACGGCACGAAATTCGTTACCAGAAATGATTTGATGGCAGAAATGGAAAGATTACAGACTAATATACAAGTTATGTTCGACCGTACTCGTCACACCGAAACTGTAATACCAAATCCTATTTTCAAAGGAGAGATGCCTGTTACACCTCATGTTATACCGGTGCTCAAGAAGTGTGATTACAAGATGTTTTTAGGCTGCAAACCTCCAACCTACTCAGGGGAAAGAGATCCGGTAAAGGCTATGAGGTGGCTAAAAGAGATAGAAGCTATCTTCAAAACCAACAAATGTGCCGAAGAAGATAGAGTGTTATACGGAACTGCGATACTGAAGGCTGATGCGTTATATTGGTGGGAAGCTCTCATTACTTCTAAAGGACCGGACATATATTCTACTTTTTCCTGGGAAGAATTTACCATAGCTTTTAAAAGGCAGTTTTGTCCTCAAGCAGCCGTAAGACAATTGGAAGAAGAGTTCATGAATCTGCAACAGGGAAAGCTATCAGTTCGGGATTATACTGCACGTTTTCTGGAGAAGTCCCGTTTAGCCGAATATTATGTTGCTACTGAAGCACTCAAAATGGAAAGGTTCATCTTTGGGTTAAATTCAGAAATCAGAGGTCTAGTAATTGCAAAGGGACCAGGTACCTTCTCAGTCGCGGTGGATGCCGCGGAAAATGTGGAACGAGATAAAGGAAGAGACGTTGGTGATAAAAGTATGGGAAAGAGAAAATGGGAAGAACCGCATTATGATCCAAAGAAGTCTAAATCTCCAAGATTTGATAGTCATCCATCTTTCAGACCAGCTGAAAGACCATGTCCAAAATGCAACCGTATTCATCAGGGAAATTGTTATGCAGATCCTCGAATTTGTTACAAGTGTGGGAAGGCTGGTCACATCGCTAAAGATTGTTGCGTAACTCGATTCTGTTTCTCTTGCAACTCCCCTGATCATATTCAGTCTGAGTGTCCACAATGGAAAGCACAGCAGGGTAGTATGACAGTTAAACCAACGGGTGTTAGGCCAGGAGGGATACAAAGGCCTGAAGTACCGAAAGCAACTGTAACACCCGAAATTTTACTAAAGTGAAGGTTTAACGTTGGGAAGAAGTGTACGAAGGAAGCTCAGCAAATCGGGTTCATTCGGGACGAAAATCAAGCTTCGGTACCATTCCAGCGAAAGTGACATGGCGAGAGTGCCATGTCACAATCGCGAGGTCATGATCGCCGGGAAGAAATGGCTGGGCAAAGGGAGTAGTCTCGGTACCTTCTCAGCGAAAGTGACATGGCGAGAGTGCCATGTCACAATCGCGAGGTCACGATCGCCGGGAAGAGATTGGCTGGACAAAGGGGGGTCTCGGTACCTTTCCAGCGAAAGTGACATGGCAAGAGTGCCATGTCACAATCGCATGGGCACTATCGCCGGCGAGAATTTTAGGGCAAATATAAGGGCAGCGATGGATCAGATTTTAGGGATCCTCATTTTATCTTCTTGTACCATATTCTCTCCCTCCTAAAGACGATTTCTCAGCAGCAAACACCCTCTCTACTCATTGCTTGAGTTGGTCCCTTCTTAAACAATTAATTCTCATCCTCTACCCTCTCTTGATATTGAAAAGCTTCCACAAGAATCCCCAAGTGTGTCAAGTGTGTAAATTTCTAGGGTTTTACCCAAACCTTTCCACTCCATTTGAAGATTAGGAGTTATGGTGCATCTTGGTGGTTATAGAGGCATTTTGGGTTGATGGATTCAAGTATGGTTAAGGTAATCTCCTTATCTATTCATTTATGAAGTTAGGGTTTTGTTATAATTGGGTATTTTGGTGTATTATGGTTGGATGATGATTCCTTATGGTTAAACCTTGGAATTGATGGTTGGGAACTCTTGAATCTAGGTTTTTGGATGTTTTGGCTTGAGGATGCAAACTTCATCAAAGGAGCATACGTTTGGAGAACTCTAGATTTAGCTTAAATCTAGCAAAGGTGAGTTCAAGTTACTTTGCGAAAACGTTGTACATGCCAAAATGAGTATTTTACAAATATGTGTGTGTTTTAATTGAAAATGTATATGGTGGAGTTATTTAGTTGATTTAACTCTTTTGAAGTGTTTATCTTCATAAATGTGTAAAACACCCATATTTGGGGCTTTTGGATATTTGGATGGTTAGAAACCATAAATTGTCTTTAAAAGAATAATTGCTTAAAATGAGGTTTAAATTGATGGTGTAATCATATATGTGTAAATGATTTTGTAAACCAATTGGGAAATACACTTTTAAGTGTTATGTGTCATTTTGAGAATTATAAGGGTGTGAGTCCTTTGGGAAACCCTTTTTGTTTAACCGTGATGAGTTTTGGGGTTAATGATGATTTTGAAGTATAGCTTGCCTAAACAAAGTTTAAATGTGTTTTCGACCGACATTATGGGTCTAGCAAGCTTGGAGCACTTTGCTCGGTTTTGACTTTGAGATAGTCTTGGGACAATTGTCCGGTTTAAATGGCTCGATGTGGAGTCTTATTTGTGGGTTGCTTTAATTGCTCCGTGTTGCATATTATTGCACATTGTTGATATTTACATGCTCGGGGTGGAGTCTAGGATGTGTTATATGCTTAATTGCATTTCATTTGCATGATTTGATGTTGATAAATGATCATTAGATCTTTGAGCAAAGGGCTCGGTTTTGGACTCGATTGAGTCTTGATGGCATTCGCCCGGTTTTATTAAGCTCGACGTGGGCTTGGGGTTTGCATTGCATGAGTTGCATTATGTTTGAGATTTACATGAGTTTGAATGCATTAGTTATTCTTTTGAGGTCATATATGAATTTTTAAGTTAAGTAAGCTTGTTTTGGATGGTGGGTTTTCCAAGGTAAAGACCTAGTATGGTTGAACTTGAGGGCTTGGACTAAAGACCTAGTATGGTTGATGTCTAAGAGGGGCTAAAGACCTAGTATGGTTGATGCCGAAGACGGACTAAAGACCTAGTATGGTTGATGTCTGAGATGGACTAAAGACCTAGTATGGTTGATGTCTAAGATGGGCTAAAGATCTAGTATGATTGATGCCAAGGATTTACTAAAGACCTAGTATGGTTGATGTCATCCGTTTTCCACATCCAAGAAGCTTACTTACATTTATTTAATCGTTGTTTAATTTATGTGGTTGCCACATTCGATGAGATCGGGTCTCCCCCGTCACCGAAGGGTGTTGATTTTGGGTATTTTATCTACTCACATTGTTGAGGTTGTATTACCTGTACATGGATTGTTTTTCCAGGATTGATGGACGGATTTATGTTACATTCTTATTGAATGTTTTAACTGCTGGGGTTTTAGTTTATGGTATTGGGATTTTAATACATTTTACGTTGCGTGAGTTTAGCTTCGTATTATGTTTTAATAAAGGTTATATTTAAATGGATGGTTTCCATGTTTTATGGGTTGAGTATGATTTGTCAACCGTATTTGAAGGTTTTGCCTAAACTAGAATTATTCACGCAATTGGGTGAATTGGGATTTGTAACTCATATTGGAAAACGCTTTACACTTTTCGGGAATGGTTTTCCATGGATTTTGAGTGTGTTGGAAAATGAGTCGTTTATGCCGTGTGAGAAATCTTTTTGGAAATGATCGTCTTTGTCTCAAGCTTTCATTTAAAGATTTATTTAAATCATGACTATAACTACTAACTTCCGATTTATGATTTTATATAGTCATGATAAAATGCTTGAACTCACTAGGCGTAAGCCTAACCCTTTTTATTTGTCGGCATGTGCAACAGACTCAGGTTGGGGTAGCTCTAGCAACGTTGTGAAGTGGCGAGTGCTAGTAATGTGCACGAGAGGTGAATAGCTTAAGTTATGTTTTCCGCATTTACCCTTGGGAAGTAGCACTTGTATTTGGATTAAGTGATGTCCGAAGTGGGTTTAGTCTTGGTAATGAGACTTGTGTAGTATGTATTACTTGGAGATAACCATTGTTTGTAATTGGAGGTATTTTACCTATTGTTTCAGATGTAATATCGAAAATTTTAAATTAGTTTCTCTTTCCAAATTTGAGGGTGTTACAAGTTGGTATCAGAGCATAAGTTTGAGAGAATTAGGTGTTGATTTTGGATACCTAGACTCAAACTAGTGTTTGTTTAAGTAAATGAGAGTGAAATTCACCTTTAGGCACTTTAAGATAAGATGTTTTGAAGTTGATGGAGCTTTTAGAAACGAGAATCACGTCGAGAGCAACAAGGATAATCATATGCAGTGCGTTCATAGTGACACATGGCCAGTGTCATGGTGAACCTACTAGTACATGTGCATGCTCGAATTGCTTTCATGTAGTGATCGTTGGGGTAGTGAAGGAGGTTCTGAACTAGTAGTTGTTGGAATGGATGGACGATTCTAGTATTAGTCACTTGGAGTGACGATAAGCATGATGTTTGCTTTATATAGGCCGTTTCGGGTCAAGATTGATGGTCGGACTAGAACCATAGGCTTTTGAGCCGATTTTGATTTGAGGAAAAACCGTAAGGTTAATTGATGTATTTCCCAACTTGCCTTAAGAGGTTTGAATATCCGGATGAAAATAGTAGACCGGAGGATTTTGGAGGAGTATGAGTGGAGACGTTGAATGCCGACTAAATCATGCACGAAATTTATTTTGGAAATAAATTGCATCAACTGTTTCTTGTGTTTCCAATCCTTATGTGGACTGTGTTATAAATTTTGAGAAATGTTTGGCACGCACACAAGATTTCAAATTATGGTTTTAAAAGTGCATGAAACCGTTTTATCGCGGGAGTTGCGAACTCCGCCGGGATTTGTTTTGCCTTATTTCATCGTTGTTCAACATTTGTTTTGGATGTAATGATAATCATATATAAATGATGTTTGAGATGTTGGGCAATAACTACGGCTTGTGACTTTAACATTGGATCTCCTCCACATATGTTAGAGTTTGGACGGAAAGTTATTTTTCCATTATGTCTATGTGATATTATTTTGGGGATTTTGTTTAATGAGAGTTGTTAAACAATGTCGTTTATGTGGTATTACCCTAGAAGGGGATTTTTGGGATTTTGGCGTCTCATCTATGATTTTTGCTTTTAGCAATTTGGCTTTGGAAGCATGGTGTTTAGCGCCGTTTTATTGACTTGGAGTCATTGAGTCCATGGAGGTTCATGGAGTTTGGTTTTACGACATGTTGAGTCGTGTGAGTACAATTTTACAATGTGCATACTCTAATTGCTTATGTGAAAAGTTTACGAGTTTTGGTTGGGCATTTGGTCCCACTCGAGTTTTGTTGAGAAAAGTTAATTTTATGCCATAAGGCGACTAAGAAAAGATGAGTTTGGAACTCTAGTGTCGCGTAACTTTTCTTTCAAAAAGTTTGTGTTACTAAGTATTTCATTGTAAATGGTTCGGTGTATGGATTGATTTATACGTGGCTTAAGTGATGCATGAAAGAACATTTTGGTGGCATTTTATAATAAATTGCTTGGTGCACTTTTGGTCAGTTAAATGTTTATTACCGTTTTTTTATGTGAAACGTATTATATCGACTTAGGGGTATGCATAGCTTGGTAACCATTGTTTCTCGTCACTTTGTTGAACGAATTGTGAGTGAAAATGTTTTATAGACTCTTGTTTAAATGATGACCATTCGGTCAAAGGGTGTTTTGGTGTTGTAGAAATCATGCACAGTTCGCAATGCTTTGCATTTTGAAAATGAAAATGTGTTAGTTGTTGACATTTGGTTAACTTTGAATTGCCGATTATTTTGGAAGAATTGAAAACCTTTTTGGTTTTGGAGAAATGTGTGTTGGGAGTATTTGGACAAATACATTTTTTAGCAATTACGTTTTGACGTTTTGTGTCCCAAGTACGAAACCTTGAGAAAATGCTTCGTGAGGAAGATTTTAGAATTTTTTTTGTATAAAATTATAGTACGCGGGATTTCTTATGTTTTGGACATTGATACGCACCGTTAGTACAATTTGGGATTTGAAAATAAGTTGAACCCTTTCGATGTCAAATAATTATTAACACCAATTTCCTCATATGTTTTGGAATAACGCTTTGTTGTGTGCAAGTTTTACCAGAAACGTTTTACTCAAATGGCATTATAGGACCGGATGAGAGATTTTGAGAAATTGATTTAAAGAGTTTCATTTGTCGAAATTTGGTCACGAACCATTTGATGCACGTTATTTAGTTAGAAGAAAATTTCTATTAGAAGTGTTACAAGCTTGCATGCCTACCCCAATGTGAAGTTGTATGATGTTTTAGTCGATATTTTCAAGTGATGGAGACGTATGGGTTTTTGTATTAACTAGGGAATTTGCACAAGTCATTTTGTGTTTTGACTATGAATGTTGGTAAACCGCTCCATCGTTTTGTGTAATAAACTGACGCGCGCAAAATTTTGTTGGTAAACCTTGTCTCATGTCGTTTTATGGTTGACGAGGAAATGTTGGAGTCAATGTTGTTTAGACCTCTTTCGAAATACGTGCACACCTGGTGTCGCACCCCGTTTAAGGTTGAGCAGTCACTTTACATGCATGTCATGAGTCAATTCATATTAGAACTGTGGTGTTTCATCTAAAATAAATTGTTTACTACGCTTTTGCGTTTTGTGGGTAAACTGAACTGCAATGAAATGATTTTCAACATGATTTTCCTATGTGGGACGAGCGTGTCCAGTTTTGCGTAACTACCGAGCTGATAGTAGTAGTTTTATTTCGCACGAGTTATTTGAGATGAAAATCTTGGTGTTGAAAATATTTTGTGAATGGTTTTGATTAATTGGCATATTTATTGAATAACGCATTTGAAAACCTTGAACTCGTTAGGACCTTGAAAAAGGGTATGTACCTCAATTAAGGGTAAGTGCGTGTAGCACTTCGACGGTGGAAGGTTGGGTATTCCACGCGTGTTGGTATTATGGGCCGGAGGATAGCGGTAGCAAAGTAATTGTGTTTGTGGTAATTGCAGAGTTAGACTTGCGGTAACGTATTTCGAGGTTGATACAGCCGTTTTGTTGGCAACCTTAGTTGTATGGAAACCTCGGTAAATGGAACTCGTGTGTGGGGTCCTATTAGAGTTCCGAGTTTGGTGGTTGATAGGTGGGTTTACACCCCCCTAAATCTTACCGCAAGTGTACGGGTCGAAGTCAAGTAATAGTACTTGGAAAGTACGAGTATCGAATCACGGGGAACTAGGAACTAAGTATCACAATTACTATAGGCTCTATTAACTGGATTGTCGAAATTGGAAGATAGGTTTTAAACTAATTAATTGCAGCAAATAAAATAAACCAAACACAAGACAACTAGTAAGCAGCTTTGGAATTCAGATGGAGAAAACAGTTGAGGGTTGGATATCCTTAGGTTTTCACATATGAACATCAGACTAAAAACAAATACCAGTTAATTCCGTTGATGAATACTCAACCTTGATCTAACCATTGCTCTCTCTCAAGTAGCAACAGTTATATTTGTAAAACATGGTGTTTTCTCAAGCTACCATGAAGTTTATCTCGAAAAGCACAAGATTAATCTCTCGATCTCACCCTATGTAGTTCAAAACACATTAAGCGCAGGTTATTATGAGACTAAGGCTTACTCGGTATATCTCTATCCTTTCTTACCTTAGACATGTAATTCCTAATTCTAGATCTCAATTAATTCTCTCGAACATAATTGAAAACAATAAAACAATTGTAAGTTAGCTACGCTCACAAAAGCATTAAGAACAAAATCACATGCATTCATTAAATCAGAAACTGATAAAAGTCATTCGTCATCCATCTATATGTTCAATCCTAATTCAATCCAACCCCCAACATCATAAAGTTAGTTCATGATGTTGGGGGATTCAAACACAAAAGAAAGAGAAACGAAAATGTAAGCAAACATGGTAAACGTGATAGTGGTGACTGTGTAAGATGAATTGATGAACTCCCTTTTCCCGTGATTGAATCTACTTCGCGTCTTGAACGTTCCTTCGATTGATCCTCGATCTTTGCTCCAAACGGTGTCACTTGGCTCTGAAAATCGCCCCTGAGACTGCTCTAGCCGTCGTCTCAAATCTGGATACCGAACGAATGACCTAAACCCCGAATAAAATAGCTGATTTCGACAAACAGAGGGTTACGCCACTTGCCACGCGACTTGCAAGTCGCGTGGTAAGTTGCGCGTGTTGTTTTTGCAGCGTGGGTCGATTTCTGGTTCGCGGGTCGGGTCCTGGTTCGGTCGCGGGTCTTGGGCTTGGCTTTTGGGCTTCCGTTAGGCTTCGTTTGGACTCGTTTTGGGTTCTTTTTAGCTTCTTTTTCTCGAGGAATGCCGCCTTTTGGATAACCTGTGTAAATCACTAGATAAACCGTAAAATACACACCTTTTTACTTGAATACAAGCCAATCTCATTGGTTTGAGAACCGGAAATAACGCCAAAAAGTGGCGTTATCAACAACCCCAAACCGAGCGTTGCTTGTCCCCAAGCAAATTAGCGATAAAACAGAATTAAAGCACATATCAGTGAAAATATAATAACTGCACAATTTCCAATCGGTACCAAGTGATGCATCGGTGATTTCCCATACCCGTGAATATCTATCTCACTCTCGCCTAATTCTCATTTCGTTTGACCTATGACCTTCCATTGGGAGTTGAACTCGTGACTGTTCCGATCACATCAGGGTTAGACTAAGTCTGAACATACTAGGGAAAACATTTCTCCTCGACCCTACCTCACAGATACTCTCGTTTCGCTCTTGAACCTAGGTTATCGCTCGTGTTGTCATGTGTATGGAGTTTATGTACAAGAACACGCAGTAATTACATGACAACTATAAAGAAAGACGCACAAATGTCCAAACTTTTGATCTCAGAAGGAATCAAATAACAAGACAGGGAATATCGGTAAAGGTGGTCATAGACTCTAATCACGTTTTCCAGAAGATCATCCAGGTCTTTACACGGGTTGTAACGGGGCTAAGGTTAAGGTTAAGAAACGAAGGGTATAAAGGATCAAAAATCCTCGGCGTGTCAATCATTGGAAATTCCGAACTTCTCGTTGCTTCACATTTGCTCACTTGGTCCTTTTTCGTCACTATTGGAGTCGCTTTGACTCACTTATTATGCACCTCTACTAGAGACTATCTAACTAACGGTATTTATTTACTTTTTTTTGGGACTTCATTGGTCCTCTTTTCTAATTCAATGGTTGCATTGACCCATTTTATTCTCGTAACTGGCCTGATTTCTTTCTTTTCCGCTCTATCTCTCTAAGTTCATTACTGCTTCCGATCGACACACTTTCGGATAAGGGTTGGCTAAGGCTTATGGCTAAAGGTGTAATGGGGGTTTAGAAACGAAAGGGGTGAGTGTTTGGTTGCAAAGGGGCTATGGATACATACAAGGGTAAAAAGGGACGATAGCTAAAAACATGCTTGACAAAACACACAATGCCTGGAATCACGTCTTAAGGTCCACACGATATGGTCTACTATACCCTTACCTAATATCCCGATGTTCATCTTTGCTACTCAATGCAATAATGTAGCGAGATCATTCTACATTAATGACAAGGAATTCGAAAAAGTGTATATGAATTTGGTGTATGAATCCCTCGAAATGAAAAAACGTCTTTTA